>JAQIWE010000105.1:0-32026 GCA_034698565.1 Campodea plusiochaeta
TGACATTCCAACAATTGATAATCCTTTGTTGACTTATTTATTTTCTTTGACCAGCCTGCGAATTGTATAGAAAATACAGAATTTGAACCACCCAAACAAGTGGTCAACAGAGGGTTTACCCATCAAAATAGTTTGAAGACATAACCAGTTTGAGTCCGTAAGATTTTGGAAGGACTATATGAGATACCTGTTATAAATGAGAGTTTGTAAATTTGACATTACAGCTGACATAGATATTGCATAATTTGAAAATTAATAAGTTTCGTAAAGCAAGGCTTAGAAGTTTTTTATTGTACCTAGATTTTCGATGTAGGTGAAATTTAAATATTGCAGCAACAGCTTGATGATGGTGCTAAATACTATTCGTTCTCATTCGTATATATCATGATCAAAGCTATTTTAGAAATGCAGTGTCTTAAAAAAATCTTTTTATTTCAGAGCTTTGGAAATACAGCCTCTACGATCCGTTAGGTAATATGAAACATTCTGAAATTGATTTAATACTTCCTGCATAATTATGTATTATCTTCCATTTGAACAGTTGAATTTTTATAGACCTAGTCATTTTTTTTTTTCATAGTGGTGAAATCTGTGTAATTTTATTGATTTATTGTAACACAATACGTTGTGAATTCTTTCATTTAAATGCTATAGTTATAAAATCTATAGCTAGGTCAGAGATGTTTGCAGAGGCAGTTTAATTTTATTGACATAATCATTTATGTAGAATAAAAAAAAATCATATTACCAATACAAGACTCAATGTCGTAACTCTACAATAGATTAGTAAATATTCACATAATATATTAATCATATTAAAAACAAAATACCACCGGAAAAAGAAAATCCAACCCTCAAATCGAAATCCCATCCACTGTCTCGCCTCGCAAAACCCCATCAACGGCAACCCTCCGTGTAAAGAAACTTTTAGCCCGAAACTGATGGACGAGTTCTCAAATTCCATTCCCGGTTTCTTATTTGCTTCGACGATTACAAGTATTGACAAAAGTTTTCGCTTCAAACACAAACTATACGAGAAGGAGTTTGCCCAAAGTTTATCCGCCTGGATGTATGTTATACGTCGGACGTCGTATGAATGTGCTTTTACAGACACAGTGAGGGTAGTTAGTTTTAAAGGGGGAGGGGGTAATTTATTAGTGGGGGTAAAATGATGAAGGGTTTATAGGGGTAAATTGGGTTGGGATTATGCACGGTTATGATAAGCGGGAAGTTGTTCTGTTTTGTTTGTTTTCGTGAGATTTTTTCTCGGGAGTAAGGATATTTGAAAATCTGGTTGTGATGACTGCATGATATTCAAAAGTATATTGATAAAGTATGAAAACCTTTTTTCAAGTGATTTTTCTTATAGATATTTTGAAGTTCGCAATAAAACATGTTTTTTTATTTTACTAATTGTCAAGTTTTTTTATTACGTCATTTTATTGAACAAGGTTACAAAAAAGAGGATGAAATCGCTGGTACTTCTCTTTCTTCAAGTTAGGGAAAATCATGAAGAAAAATACTAGTTGATATAGACCTATACTGTAGAAGAAATTACGAATGAGAAAACATGTCAATATTGGTAGCTCAGTTAGTTGTAACCTTATGTAAATGACATGAGTTTGAGTGTCTCTGTTGTAGCCTTAGATCATTTCATTAGTTATGCAAATCACATGAGTTCGAGTGTTTCTCGAGCTAAAATTTTCATGTTCTTAACTCAATATAGATAGAAAATCAGAAAACGCATTTCATAATCAATATCCAAAGAAGTCTGTTCGAATGCACAAATCATTTTTAAGCTAGGAGTTCTTGTACATCATATTTTATAGACTATAGAGGCCTAATTATAATAATTTATCACTATATATAATTTAGTTTCACAACATTATGTTTTAAAATTTAAATTAGTTATTACATGACCAAAATTAATCTGCAACTCTAATTTTTAAAAACTATCAAATTATTTTCCTCGTGGATATAATTAGCGTAAAACCCATTACAAAACCACTGAATTGAAAACAAAAAACACCGAAACAAATCCCACAATTACCCCTTTGGCGGTAATCACCTTCCTTTTGTAAAAACTCTCTGAAATACCAACCTCCAATCCTCATGTGTGGAATATTTTTGTACTGGAGATCATACTTCAACAAATTAATGAACGGCGTCCACTTTTCCATTTTGCAGTCCATTAAAAAGTTCCGCGCCCTTGCGAATTGACCTTTAAAGCTCGTGTGGTCGATCCACTATGTTTTATATTTCGCGTACCCTAGGGTCAGATTATCTGCGAACAAAAGTTTTTCAAAAATAATGTGTTCTAATTTACGGAATCTATTTTCGCTGTTGTACATTTTTCATATTTTCCATCCACAGTGGTTTCCTCCCTTTTCCTATTTAGAGGTTCTATTTGCTATAGTTTTTGTTCAGGGTATTTCCTGCATAAAACTCATGCGCAAACGGTCTAATTAATTACTGACTGTATAGGATTTTTACGGTATTTAATAAATTTACTTTCGTAGAGAGAGAAAAAAATTGTTCTAATGGTTTAAAGCATACTTGTTTCTGTACGCAGAAATATTTTGTTTGTTAATTATCATAGTTCGTTTCTCTGTGCTTTTGTAGTTTAATGACAATATGGTATTTTTAATATAGGCTAAAAAGAGAACTCACTGTGATAGAAACTTAATGCAATAATGAAGTTACTTACATTACTTGATTAAAAATAGTGCTGTAGTTAAAATTTATTTCTTTATAATTTATGAATGCATATTGTTCACTGCAGATATAATCTGACTTATTTCACATTTTAGCATAATAAACAAGTATTTCAGGTACTGTAATTCTAGTAGTTTTATGATAACGTTTTTTCACATGATATCTCTAATTACTCTGTACAGTATCTGTATATCTATTTACTCCTGTAAAGGAATTATGTTAAGTAAAAGTAACGCAATGAAGGAGCAGTCCATCACCTTAATCTGGTGGTTCGGCGTCAGGCTATTGCAGAAGAGGTTCTGTGTTAGAACCAAATTGTGTAGCCACTGAAATTCACCTCATTGTTGAAGGTAAATACCACTGGTGGAAACTTTTCAGTGTAAATACCTATCTCAATTTTTTGTTTAGGGTCAAGAAAACTCCTAGTACATCGATGCCACCAAACTCTTAAACCTTTTGTCTTTAAAGTATCGTCCATAAATGATCTATTGCCAGCATGAAAGACGTGTGTGTAAGAGAATGGTCCATCTCAGGAACATCTACGTATATTGTCAAACCAGCAAATTTCATTGAATCAAAAATTCACAATATTACACCCGGTAAAACCATGCAATTCATAAGCTCCAGCAAAATCTTTCTTTAAACAATTATTTCGTCGTCGTGTGTTTACTAAATTGATTGGTTCGTCGACTCCGGAGACAGAGAGGAGGGGGAGGAAGAGTCTAAAAAGCAAACTTTAGGATCTTCATTTTGACTTCTTTGTTTGAAGGGTATAAGCAGATGGGGAGTTTATTCACTCCAAGATGTTCTTCTGCAAACTGGAAGTGATTGTTACGTCACAGACAGAGAGTTCATCTTGCTCATTAATGAGTAAGAATGGATTGGAATATATAGTTTAACAGGTCATTGATAATTTTAAAATAACTTTGACAGCAGTGTATATTTCAAGTACAACGGCTTTGTGTTTTATTTGAGTTCTTTAGATTGGTGTTTGTAATTAAAGTAAAGTTACTATATTATTTAAACCATTGAATTAGAAAGAATTATATATCAAATATACAAAAAATCTTACATGGAAAAATCCTCTGGAAAAATCTGTTATTGCAGTGAATACAGCTGTATTTCTATCAGGGTATATCTCATCATTTGAAGGCATCAGGAGTAAACTACTATAATTATAAACTATTCAAAATTACATTTTGCTATTTCCAGTATCAATGATTCTAATAATTTAACAGTACGACCTCACAACTTCAAATAATGCATTAATATTTAACCCAATCTGGTCCGTATCTATAAACTTGCATGGACTAAATTCTATAAGTAGCAAAATCACAGGCACTATACTTTTTGACTGTTGTAGAGTACAGAATTTCCAATTGTAATATTATTTACTCTTAGCAACAAATGGCCAGTTGATTCACTTATAATACATGGAGTTCAATTCAATTATAAGAGCGAGAGCATCTTCTTTAAAGCAGACCATTCAGTAAAGACAGTAATAGAACGAAACGCAATTACATTGATGCTCAAATGTATTATTTTCATTGTTTTATTAAAGGAGTATACCAGTAAGATTATTAATAATTTATTATTATCATTTTAACTCAACTATAAAACTCTTTCACCTTCAGAAACCTGATTAAATTGTTATTGCACTAAAAAAGGAAACGTATAAAAATAAAATACTAACCATTATACAGTCGCATCAAAACAGTTAATCTCCTAACCCCTTTTGCCCCTTATAACACTGCAACCCGCATAAAACTACCCCCCCCCCCCTTACTAGGACAAACCGCATCGTATACATTGTGACGTACATGAAACGTAAAAACAAGGCAAATAAAAATCACAGGTTAAAAAACAACACCTGACGCACTATTTATATCCCCCAACATAAAAACAACGATACATAACTCAAAAACCAAATAATATAAAACACAACACAGCTCTATATATACAACACAGGCGATGGGAAAAAAGGGTACTTTCCCGACAAATGTATACATGGTGGAGGCACGTAATAAAACTTCGAAAAAGGGGCTCGGAAACTGTTCATGTAATGTACTGATGTTTCGGTGATTTTATTCGCAATTTTCTAATTATCAACAAAATCACTTCAGTCAAGGAAAAGTGTAGTTCGAACCAGCTATGATGCGAAAAAAAGTGTAATCAGAGTTGTGGAAGAAGGCTACAGTGTTACCAGTGCTTCAATGTTACCAAATATTTTTCTAAGCATTATTTCTCTTTAAAGTAAATTCTTCAATTTTAACAAGGTTGCATTTTTTAAGCCAAATTATACAGTAGACTTTGTTAAATCGAGTAAACTCTGAATTTTTTGTCATGATTTTCGTTTGAACCATTCGTATAAGATATTGAATGTAAAGAAATGGTAATTGCAAACTCCAGCTTGAAATGTAAAATTCCATGGTCAACAAGGGCATATTTAAACGTGTTTTCTCATACTAATAACAAACTTACGAATCCATGATATTTTATATTGAATTTTCAATACAATACCATAACTTTTATATAATGAGAAAACATGTTTAATCTGTGACAAGGTTTTTAATTCGAATTAGCTGTTCACAGTGGCCGTTAATTTCCCTTCATATATTAATTTGAAAAGATTCTATTTTAGTCTATTTCCATCGTATCCCCTTTTTCCAAGTGTGCGTACGTTCCTAGTGGGCTTGCAGTTTTGTAGGGAAAGTAGCGGAAAAAGTTTTGACAATAAAGTGAGCTTTATGGGGGTGCTTGGTTTTGAAAACGTAAAAGAGGGGGGAGAGGGATGACATATGGTTTGCTAGATGGACCGCTTCATTCGGTGAAGCTTTTATGATGAGAAATTAGTTTTATTATTTTGTTTCTCTGGTTAGGATTTTTTTAACATGGAAAATGTTGGACTATGGGGTAGGATTTTTGTTAGTTAAAAATGCTTGCTGAAGAAGTCTAATCTCAGTGTGAACTTCTTAAATTATCACAATTTTTCCTGATCCGTGTGTAGTGAGAATAAGTCTGCAAAAATTTGACATTTGTATTTCGTCTTGTATAATTGTGTACTCTTCAGTTTTATCACGGAAACAGTCCAATATTTCTTCAGATATTGATCTGAAGAGAATAGACTTTTTTATGGGCCCTAAACGTTTCCTGTATATTTAATGATTTTGAAATTACTGAAAAAAAATCATGTACTGTAGAAGACAATAAACCACAATACAGATTCAATAATGTTAGTTGAATAATGAGTAATGGTTAGTACATCTATAATTATGGACTCCATGAAAATTTTATCCTGTATGTCCAGTAATTTTCTTAGCATAATATTAATGTTTGAGAAACGTTACAAATCATTACGTTACAAGAACGCCAAATCCAATATTTTCTGTATCTCACGATTATGAAAACCTCAATTACATATTGCAACAAAATAAAACCCCGTCTACAAAATACACGCACAAACCCCAACCAAAACCCAACGTTCCAGTGTTGCCAAGTGAATAATTCCCTTTGATGTGGACGAAACTGACGTGCATTGGAAACGAAATAAACCTCTGCTTTCATCCTATGTTCTACTCTGCGTACGTATTCAAATATATGGAGAGATCTCTGCAGCGTGTGCTTATTCAAACAGACGTGTAGTGTCTGTTCTTGTGCGCAATGACGAGGACCACCTCATCCATCAAAATCTTTGCGAGAGTGTATTACTGACAAAGATGTATAAGCCATGAGAAAGTGGTCAGAATAATGCTGTTTGGACAAACTTTATGGAGGAAATGACTCTATTCTAGAAGGATGGAGTAGTTACAGGGTTGCCCAAGGGCCAGCAGAAGTTTTCAGGGATTTTGTTTCAGTAAGGTTACTATATAAAGTATATATCGAGCCATTTCAGAGAGATTCGGGTGATCAGTTTGAAAAATGAAACAAGCCCAAGTCTCTATGTCGAGTCTTGTATATCGAGTATCCTTGACTTGTTAATTTATTTAATGAAACGAGAGTATTTTTATGAGATAAGTCAAGCCTTTTTCTAGCCGACTGAACTTCAGAGGATCCTTTTACTATGATATGAGCCCTTAAAGAGTTAAAGATCCTTATAAAATTGATGCGAGAGGAGTCTGAGGCTCTGCTCATTAAAACAGAGACGAGGCATAACTTGGGAAAGGTTCACTCATAAGAAACTCTTATTTGGTTGTATTTTTGGTACTTTTAGCAAACCTTCAACTGTCTTTTCTCTACTACTTTTATTCCAACTAGTTTCGATTATAAATCAGACGAAAATTTCACTGTTATAGTGTTATTGGGGTTGAAACCATAATTCAAGTTTTGTGCTTCTGTTCATAAAGCAATAAATTTTTCTTCAGCGTAACATAATTACATTTTTAATTTTCACATTTTCAATGCTCCAAATGATTTTGTACTATATGTTTTAGATGGAATTTCCTACGTAAAAGTAAAATTAAAGAATTCTATGAAACTTACATTGGTAACTTCTGTTGGTTAAAATTCATTAATATATATGCGGAATGGCGAAAATTTCAAATCAAATTTTTATTTATCACTCTGAATTTCTTTAGTACTCATACTTGTATTATAATAGTTTTCAGGTTACTTCTGAGAAAAAGTATAATCTTTTTCTATTATGAAACACAGATGGAACTTATGGTTTTGTTTTAAAAAAATGAGTCGCTCACTAATTCATTCCTAATAAATCTGCCAGTGTACCTTTCACTCCTTAAATCTTCCTGAAATAAAATTCACTTCTTCCTCCAAAAAGAAGAACATATTCATAAATAAGTGTTGGAGACAGTAATAATGTAGTAATATTTTCCATAATTGTAATATAATGTCAACCCTATGCCATGTGTCTTCTCTTCTGTACTTTGTACTTGTCAAGAGAAACGTCGCCGGAACACTTTGTTTCCTTCATACTCTACACTACAGACTGCCTGATATACGGTTAGGGAGGCCAGATTCAGAACAGGACAGAATGGCACACTACAGGAAGATCTGGTGTATCTGCAGTTTCTTTTATTGACTGGAGATCAGTGGATGGATTACTTGGATCACCATCTTTGGTTGGGTCATGGATCACTTCATAGATATTTCACCCATTCCAACTGTAGTTTTGTATAGTTATGAAAGTAAAAATAATAACAATTTCGAGAATGAAGAGTATTGTAGATGAATGAAAATAGAAAGTTTCAGATACAATCGATACCAATTCTGCCTGTAATTCTGTAGCATTCCTTTAATTTTGTACACTACATTTTTAAGTGGATCAGTCTTAATGAATCAGGTTACTCTTTAAAGCATGTGGCAATAGAAATAGAGCTGCAGTTGAAAAGACTTTCTTATTTTTAAAATTAAATTATTAGAAGCTTTCAAAAGAATATAATTATAGTTATTATAAATGAAATGATTAATTGACAAACTACTTTGCTTTGAAAAAAATTGAGAACAAGAAAATTTTCGGCATAAGTCGGTTCGAACCCCACTTGAGATGAATTTTTTCTTGTTTTTAATTTATTTTTCCAATGCAAAGTATTTCTTCAGTTTATAATTTCATTTATATATTACTTTATTTCTTTTTAATTTTTGCAGTAAAATTCACTGACCTGGAAGCTGGTTACTCAAACTGATTGATATATATATAGTGTGTGACTGTGTATTAGTTCTTTGATGAAATTGGAAACTATAACGTATTATTTGGAGAGGGGACAGAGGATGCATTAGATGAATGGTTTGATATTTTTTTTTACTGAAAACACTTTTTATGGGTACTGACTTGATCTTTACATGATTTTACTACCAATTACGTACTGTGGTCGAGAATAGGAAAATCCTATGATTTTTGTCTGCTACACCAGTTACTAACTTGTAAGAACAGTTCGATTAGCTTTTGCACCAAATTGCAAGAAGAATATAATTATCAGGAAAAAAATGCCTCAGATTTTAGAAAATTACAAAATTAAACCTTCAGTTTTCATGTTCCAACAGAAAAATTCATTACACATACATAAGCACTAATTTACTGGAAGAAAATAAACTTCGGGAAACAAATCCAATAAGTTGACATCCCTTCTAACCCCCTCAGTTCTCCACCCGGATGCAAGTGTTGACTTAAGGAATTGGGGTAAAAGTGCAGTCGCCTGGAATCCTGTACTTTACTGCAGCAAACAGTCGGCTAACTCAACAACATACGGGCACTTGTTTGTTTGCTTGTTGCCTTGCTAGTTGCTACCTACCTGACAGTACTGCTATTGTGTGCCAAGAGAATACAAATGAAGTTTTGAGTGTATGGAGATTGTAAGGAATGATGCTGGTTCGAGTGTTGTTTTGTGGCTTAGTAGGTAGAGTTTTCTGCTGGTCATTTAATTATTTGAGGGGGGGCTGTTCTAATCGGTGTTGGTGTAAAGTAAAATGTTGATTGAACAAGAATTAGCGAATAAAGTACCTAAAATATGTTATGCTGAATTTCCGATTCAACCAACTCTACCTATTTATATTACTGCTAAGACTCTAGAAATATTCTGTACTTCAGTACAATACTGTACATGTAAACAGAATAAGTATTTATTAATTGATAAAAAAAAATGATTGAAAATGCTACTGTCAATTCGATGTAATAATGCGTAATGTATGCAATACCTCACAAATGACGAAACAGAAGGACGAGTACTGTGGTCTTATTTTTCTTCCTAGTCCATATTAAATTGCGAATGATCTAACAGTTCAATTTTCGACCCTATTCGGAAAGTTGGATAAAATGCTATCAGTTACATTTTTATTATATCAAAATGTCTTGAAAACATTTATAGGGTTACTTGCAGCTAAATTGACTTTTCTGATATTATAACAAATATTAGTCTTATTGATATAAATAACTCATATTATTTTTTCCTTACGTCTCAAAAATCACCGGTTGTAGAGATATTCACCTTAAAAAAGGCAAGAAAATAAGCTGTAAGGTAGCGGAGGGAGCAAACGTGACCCAAAACAAGACAACTTCTGATATATGAATAAAATGATTAATTTACATTATTTTTAAGTCAGTTTTGCTACTATACGTAATAGATATGATTCTGATATGTGTTTTTCAGCGAATAATTTGCATATTTGCATAAGCCAGCGAAACTTAGCAGGTCCATTTGTGCTACCTTGTGGAAAATCTATCGACTATATAAACAGAAATATCTCTTGATACATTGGGTCAAAAAATCTCAAACTTTTTGCAAAAATTCTTTAATAATATAAGGTACAAGAAAATCACAGAAAACAGGAAATTCAATATCTGTAGGTAACCTTTTAACTTTCTGATATTACCTGTATATAAATGCCTACATATTTGTAGCTCACTGTACATCACTCTTTAAACTAAACACATACAACAAAGTAGCTTAAAACTTTTCGTCTCAACTTAAAGGGAAACTGTCATAATTACAACGTCTCGGTTGTCACAAATATAAAAAGCCAGCAAATTACAACAAAATGACAGCAAACATTATATTTTCTATACAACCCTTTGATGTGACTCACCTTTTCAAAATACTTAAAAGACGAATAATAATAATAATAAGCTCTCCTTTATGTAGACTTTATCAATACAGCAAACTTGTCACTTTTCTATTCTTACGTGTGTTAAATGATTGTCAATATATTCCATGCTTTTCTACTTTTGATTATACTGTGTAATCAATGTTTGAATAATCAAAGGAAATTGGTGAAAAGAAAATTGACGTTACTGTTTCTTTTGTGTTATAGAAAGGTAATAATCTATTATCAAAGGTTTTGTGTAGTTCCGCAGATATTACGGCAGAATTGATTTTATGAAACTTTCATGTTGATTATTAATTAGATCTTTCTGATGTGAAGAATGTTATAAGCATTGAATTTATTGGAGGAGTCGTGAATTTCTTGAATATATTTGACCTTAGAGGTTGAAAACATTATTAAAAAAAAAAATGGTGTAAATATAATTATTAAAAATTAGCTTTGTTGCTGGTCAGTTACTTCAGAACAGTAATATTGAATAGTATAGTGTAATAAATAATTTCTTTTATAATGTCAAGAAATTTGTTTACGATTGTGTGTTACGAAGGAAGTTGTCACTGAGAAGTCTTGTTGGACATTATGTAAAAACATTGCAGTCGTCATTATTCACTCCATCAAAATGCAAATATATGATACTTGAAAATTGCTAGCTTTGAAAGTAATATACTGTACTGTATATTCCTCTTGCAGTTTTAACACATTTTGTGTAAAGTTCTGTTTTGACTCCAAAAGGAAACCTAAAAACTTTCTTTTATTGCTATTAATTTTTCAATTTCCATTTTATACTAAATGTGCAATAGTGGTTACAGAGAAAAGTTTAAAGAAAGGCAGAATAATATTTAAATGTTTTAGTGAAACTAAACATTTTTAGAGTAAAACAGACATATAGTAAGGCTGACTAGCATGTATGAGTATCAGTGCCAGTCCTCTAAATGTATGAACAACTGAACACTGATAATTACATAGATTACTGATTTCCAGTAGCATAACCTATCATTTGATCATTTCAAAACAATTTCTGTCAAGAACCCAATCAAAAACTATCTTCCACATACCTAAACTTTTTTTGTACTGTCTCTCATTAATTGGTTTCTATATCTACAGAACATGAAGAACCATAACCGTATGTTAATTACAATTTTTCGCTTCAATATCGACATACGATAACGTTGCCAGCCGAAAACGTTCTCCCTCCTGTACCCATACTATTACAGTTTACGCTCTGTGCGTTTTCGATGTATATCACAGTAGACTTTTATTAAAGAGAACATTTTCGATAGGAACTGTTATGTTGTTAGAGTATGAATTATGCAACAAAGTGTACACATTCTGTGGTTTTAATTAATGCTTATCTGCGTGGAAGGGTTTGTATGAGAAAACATGGTGCGGCAACGCTGCATTAATCTTGTTTGGTGCCTATTGATAGGCGAATGGCTTTTGTATTGAAAATCAGATAGGTTTTGTTCAATTTGTGTTCAAGGAAAGAGTTTGAGCTTGGTTTGCAAGTGTGGCTGAGCACTGTAACAGTGTCTTTGAAGCAACTAATGTAACTGACGAGATGTAATGATAGCTATCAATGAGGCAATTCGCTATTGTCCGACTCTTTCTAATATAAGTACAATAGGCATAATTTGAAAATAATGACCAACGCTATTATACCCTGGTATATCCATTTAATCGTGATTTACTTCTGATTGGATAAAGTTTAAACCCGAATGTTTCCTTGATCATTCATGGTATACAATTTTTTTTACCAAGGTGTGAGGAGTAACAGATGATGTAGGAAATATGATCCTTACTATTACTATCCTAATGTGTGAACATGCTAATTTTATGTCATGATTAAATTAAGTATGTGAGGGATCATCTGCTATTGCAGAAATTCAGTATGTTACTGCTCAGTCATACAGAAACTTGATAGGATCAGCAATATTGCTATTATTTCATATCTTATTCGGAAGAAGGATAAGTACAAATTGTACAACTGTACATAATGGACTGTAGCAATTGCTTAGAATATGTTATATTATACGAATTTTATAATACAATTTGCTCTTTTTAATAACTTTTTAAAGATCAAGTGACAGGCTTAACCATGTTTTGTGTTATTTTACTATTAACAATCATAATCTTCAGGCATATTAAATATATAATCAACTCCAATATAACATTTTCCTTGTAGAACGGCAGCTACAAGAAGATAAGTTTTCATTGAAACGTCGCAACTCTATTTTACTTCGAGCTTTCCGGATATAATCAGTGACTGCATGAAAAAACATTTCTATGTTACACTGAAGCATTAACGTTCATAAATTAAATAAAAAACAAGCTTCAGATTACCTGCTGTTGACGATTATACTCCGATTTCTTACAAAATCTCTCAGTCATGGAGATGTGGCGTCACACCTTTCCCGCCTTTTTTTGTTTTTCTCCCCGTTAGCAGCAATTAAATTAATAAGAATCATTGTGCAAACGTATATTGACAATAACTTTAAGGGGACTGGAAAGCCAATTTTCTGATTTTTGGGTTCTTTTAATAGTATTTTCTAATGAATTTTTTGATGATGTTTGAAAAAATAATGAGCAAAATCTGTCCCGCCATTTTGGAGATACCCACACCTGAAGTTCACAGATAACTGAGTTACCTGTGAACCTCTATCGCAAAATCTTTCGGAGTTCATAACTTCTGAACAGTAAGTCGGAATTATCATTCTTTTTTTAAGAATCTTAAAATAAATAAATTTATTTAATAAAAACTACTTCGTCATTTTGAAGCTATTAGATTCTGAGATCCAAAAATTCACTTCACAGGTAACTCCTCTCATGCTGTGTTTTACCAATGTCCATATCTCATGAACGGAAAACAGTAGAGTGATAATTTTTATACCAAAAGTAATAAAAAAATTAGTACCATCAGTGCAATAAAATTAAAGGAAATCTATTTCGCTGTCCAGTCCCTTTAAGGTATAATACACAAAACACAGTCACTTAGAAGCCTGTCACTTGATCTTTAATAAGTTAATATTTAATTTTCATTATAAACATATTCTATCTCTGAAAGCACTCTCACTACATCTTACTCATCTCAAATTGCTGCCATCTCGAAATATTAATTACAAGTTAAATATTTCCACAAAATAGCAGCATAAAGTTCTACAATATAGAAACTTTTTCTTCAAAAAAATCATAACTCTAATACCGCACATTCTACATACGATGTACATATTCAGCTACTTTAATTAATCCACTACCATATAATAGATTTGGAGTAAGCCCAAAAATGATGTAAGTACGTACAAACGTATGTGTATAGATAATTAAAAGATGGAATGCAGTATTACTGAGTTAGAGAGAAAGCCGAAGAGCTATTCAAAGTTTTGTACATTTCTTGAGGCAGAAGTTTGTTGAATTGAAAGCCGTCCGTTTATTAGGACAGAGAGAGAGAAGGGAATATATTCATATGCAGCATTGACGAGGGGATTCAGGTGGGAGGTTTTACGAAGGTATTGAAAAAGTTTTGGGGGTGATCAAATGGATTTTGAGTATTTTGGTGTTTGGCACATTTTAGAAATCATACTGCCAATTGATTTTGATATTATGCATAAGAGAATCAAATGCATTCATTCAGGACAGTAAAAAAATACAAGATTTGAACCAAAAATTTGCAATATTTCCATTTTTCAGATATAGAGTCTAACTGTATACTATGAATCTTTCAGAATCTCTCACTTTTTCTGATGGTTGGATACAATCTATAAGATTTGTTCAACAACTGTGATTGACACGGTACTGTACTGGTTTATTCTAATCATTAACTCAGAAACTACCGAATTAATCAAAGTTATACTGAATCATAAAATAAGTTAAGACTACATGTATTAATGACTGTAAGGAGACTTCTAGGTTTTAAGCTGTTTAAGTAAAAAAAACTTATGTCGGTTAAAGCAGAGGCTGGCTTTGATAATGTATATTACGAGATAGGTGTTACCCATAATTTAAATTACTATAGTAGTTTTCACTTCAATGCTGAGTCGCCTTTTATGTACTACGAAAGTGACTATTACATATTCAAAAACTATTAACCATTAAAATGACAAATTTTTGAAGAATATGAGCTATAGAGCTGGTCAAAACAGTTCCCCGTTTGTGGGTATCAAGGGTACTAAACCACCTACTGTTCAGCCTAAATTCCTCAAATATTCAGTGTAGTATATTTCCATTTGATATTTACATTAATCATGTGAGATTTTCCATTTTCGATTCAAAAACTATATTTGTTTACTTTAAGATGCGAGAGGTAAATAAAAGCTCTATGAACTTTGTGTCTATCCTTCGTGTAGTAGAGAGAAGTAATGTATGTAGGACTTGTATGATTAAAGTGTTTAAATAGAGATAGGATGGTTGGCTTTTCAATGCTTTCAAAGGACGAGACGGTTTTAATCAGATAAGGAAAGGGTATTTGAATATATACTAACGTACTGTAGTTTGTAGTACCCGGGTACTGCGAAAGTGGGGGTGGAAGGACTATAGTTTTGGAGGAAGTGGAGAATTGCAGATGGTTTGGTTGAAAATCATATTATCATCAGTCCGTAATAATTCATCTTCAAATTATGTATTATACCACTTCAAAACACAATGAAATACTGGATTGACGTTACGTTTGCTAATTTCAAAAAACAATATGTTGAGAAAGGGAAATATAACATACAAATAAAGTTACAAAAAAGAGGCACAAATTCAAAGGACAGATTCCACACAAAACTGTTCCAAAAATTTGTGTCTCTTTTTTGTAACTTTATTTGTATGTTATACTTCCCTATCTCAATATATTGTCTTTTGAAAATGTTTGTATGATAATATATCATACGAAACATCAATCCAGTATTTTATTGTGTTTTGAACTGGTCTAATCCATAATTTTGAAGATGAATTATTATCAAGAAAAGCCACTGAATCTCCGAAAATCTATCATCAGTTCGTTTCTGTTAACTTAAATCTAGGTCTAATCTAATTTTACCGGAAGTAACCTAAGCTCAGTACTTTCTAAAAAGAAGTACTTTCGAAGGTTTAAACTTGTACTGCATTATTAGCACCGTTTTGTTGTTTACGTATTTTTGTGTACTTTTCACAATATGCTTTCACAAAGGGTTCATTATTCAGCTGATAAATTATTAAATAGTCTCATGTCTTCTGATGTTGTTCTAATATGAAACTTTTTTCCTTTACAGGTAAGATGCCTCTCTCGTTGGCCAAACGTCTGCCTCCTTACTGTTAGTAAGTTTGTACAATATTTTTGTTTGTTCCTCACTTGGTAGAAGTTCAAATAAATAGTCCTTACATGAATATTTTATAATTACGTCTTTAAAAAACCTGCTATTAACAGTTAAAAATAATTTATAATATTTTGAGTTGTTTGGTTTTGTTGAGGATCTTCTTAATTATTAAAGGGACTAGACAGCCATTTTTATACTTTTTTTTTAGTTCTGTTAATAGTATTTTTTCTTAAATTTTTTGAGGATTTTTGAAAAAGGAATGAACAAAATTGGTCCAGTCATTTTGGAGGTACACCCACCTAAAGTTCACAGATAACCACCTGAGTTACCTGTGAACCTCAATCTTTCGGAACTTATAACATGTGAACCATAAGTCAGAATTTGATCATTCTTTTTTTTAAGTCTTAAAATAAATATATTTATTTAATAAAAGCTATTTGGTTGTTGTAAAGGTATTAAATACTGTGATCCAAAAATTCACTTCACAGGTAACTAACTCCTCTCATTTTGGTTTTTACAAATCGTCATATCTCATGAACGGAAAATAGTAGGAGGATAATTTTTATACCAAAAATAAATAAAAAAATTAATACTATCAGTATAATAAAATTAAAGGAAATCCATTTCGCTGTCCAGTCCCTTTAATAATAGGCTTCTTCTCAACAAATATATATTTTATTTGTCGACAATTGTTTCGGCCTCACAGGATCATCATCAGGATCTGAACAATAAAGTAAACATTAATATAAATACAGAAAACAATGGATCAAAATTAACTTACAAAATTTTGAACTCTCAATTTCTGCTGAACTACTGTTGTCTATCATAATCATATTACAATCATGTTCTTGTGTCCAGCTTCATTTGTTTTTCCATATAATATTTTCATACCATTTAAAATATTCAAATTGACTGAAAACCGTTATGCGCAGCTGGACCTAAGAATATGATTGTAATATGATTATGATAGACAACAGTAGTTCAGCAGAAATTGAGAGAATGATATTCATAATTTTGTAAGTTAATTTTGATTCATTGTTTTCTACATTTATATTAATGTTTTCTTTATTGTTCAGATCCTGATGATGGTCCTGTGAGGCCGAAACAATTGTCGAGAAATAAAAGATATATTTGTTGAGAAGAAGACTATTATTAATAATTATAAATAATTATTGTAGTCTACAAAATATTATAGAATGCCTATTTTGATCTTTGATGGATTTGTATAATCTCATATATCAGTTTAGTTATGATTGATTTCAAGCTTTCACTTCTCTCTTACCTTATGAGTATTGTTATTTTTGTGTTTTATTTAAAAAAATTCTAATTAGTTAATTCACACGTTTTTTTACACCGAGAACCTTATGAAAGACCTTACACATTGCAATTCAGGCGTAAAAAAATTCTTACCAAAATTCTATGCAAAATATGACAACATCTTGTACAAATCAATCGAATTTAGTGAACTACATTGAAGAAACTTATAGAGGTATTATGCAGTATAATAAGTTGAACTAAAGGAGGCTTTCAGAAGTCATTACTATTCAAATGAGGTATATGTTCGTATTAGAATTTTACATGTAAAACTTTACTTTGTTGGAATAAGGAAGGTAGTAATGAACAGATTCATATTAGTTGTTTTATGAGTCCGTCTCAATTTATATTTTCTTGATCGATTTTTTTTCTTGCAGCTATACATTGTAGAGAGAAATCAAAACAATTTATTCTTGACAATTAAAAATATAGTGATGCCATGTTAGAATTCTGAGAGAGAAGTAGATATATCATAAATCTAAGCTATGATTGTTGTGAAATGAAATCTAAGAATCAGAAAAAGGTTTGATAACGAATTCACAAAAAAAACTATTTAAAACACTACATGTATCGAACCAAGGCCCACAAAACTCCACGTCACCCACACTCTTCCATTCGTCTCGAGCAACTTCCCTTCCTAAAGTTAAATTCTTAATTAAGTGAGACTATGGAATGGAAGTCTTTGTAAAAGTGAGCAGAATTCCTTGTTCTCTTTCTTCCCTTGTGTGGTATTGATGAGTTTGAAAAGGTGATAAGTAGAGGAGAAATGATGGTTGAAACGTCACTGGTAGGATGGTAGGAGTAATTTGTGACGCTTTCCCCCTTCCTAGGTTATATTAAACCCATCCAGGCCTGCGGGTGATCAATGACGGTGGCGAATGATGGGAAGAAAGTTGCTTTCTAAGATAGTTGCTAATAATGCTGAAAAGAAGTAATAATAATAATGTTGTTCTGTATAAAAAAGGTAGCTATTTCAGTAACAGTCGAGTCAGGATTCAAAACCACAAATCTAAATTTTAAAATTAATTACAGAAAACTTCAACTCATTTTATTCAATTTTGAAAATTAAAGATTATTATCATAATGAACACCTAAAATAATAATTGACGTCATTGAAAGATAATAACCTTAAGTTCTTAACAACTGTCACGAAAATTAATGTTCTGCTTGCAGTCACCAAACAGTTTTTTTTAGTTTAGTGGTATATTTCATTCACAAGTTTCTTTTCCTTGGTTGATATAAATCCTAATATTATTCTGATTTTAACAGTCATTGACGAATCGTATAATTTTTCTAATTTTAACAGTCATTGACGAAGTCTCTTTTAGTTATTCTATACTGTTAAAACGTTTTAATTCTTAACGATGTTTTGAGAGTTGTTGTGGAGAAATACTTGGAAGGGAACATTTCTTCAATGCTTTAGAATGACGATTAACTGATATTAGCTCTATAAACTCATCACGACTTAAATGTAAAAAAAAAACGGTTGCACTGTACTTCCTGAATATTTGTAAAGACCTCCAAAAATAAAAATAAAAGCAAGAGAACTTGCAGTAACCATACCCTCACCAAAATGCTCCCCAGAGAACACCGAGTACTTAATTTGAGAAGAAGCAAGTCTGTAACCATCATTTTTCAAATGAAGAAGAAGATGATGATCAGTACCATCTCTCGGAAAGAATATGAACTATCTCTCACACCCCATGGGTTGTTCTCATACATACATCTATACTTCATGGTTATAACTCATGAGTCATTGAGTAATAACGTTCGTCACGCATATACCCAATGTTCTAGTATATAGCAGGTGTGGTCAATCAGTAAGAGAAGGGGAAATTATCGAGTTTGCTAGAGAAAACTTAGATTTCTTGGAATTTGGACCGTTTGTGAAGTGGTTTAGCGTTCTAAGTCTTAAGTTTTGTTACATACTTTCATTAGAGAATAATTTACTATGTGCTTTGCAAATTCTACATTCAACAGGAAGTTTCAATTAGACTTTCTTCGTTTGGGAAAACGTAAACGGTATTACCCCCAAAAGACTACAATATTGCAGGCCGGTTGATTATGTAACGTACAAGCTATGTACAGCAAATTTGTGAAAAACAATTTTTAGCCGTAATAATTATCAAACTTAGAAAATCAATTTCTTATTGTAGGATGATGATATTTTAATGCAATATCAAATTTACATTTTTAGAGAAATTGATTTAAGTTTAGTCCGACAAGGTTTAATATATTCAGATATCGCATGCACAATGGTCTGTAGAACTGCCAGTATTATATTCTGTATTTATATTGATAGCAAGATGTACTGACTGAATTATATCTCATGTTAATATGTGTATCCACACTATTGAAAAAGTAATTGCTACTGAAAATAGTACTATAGCAAACAATGGTAGAACTGGCAGTGTATAAGTCACGAACAATGTACGAGCGTAAATTCAGTTGTAGTTATTATTTTCTAATAAAAATTTGCTCGTAACTATTTCAATACATTTTAATAGAAATTTTGAACATTATTTAACAAGATAATAATCGTACCAAAAATATGTTAATAAATATCTACTCATAAAAGATTCAATTATTATCTATCATTATCATAATCCTGAAAATACCATTTATCTATATTAACAACACGCCCTTCTAACTAACAAACAAAAAAACTAATCAATATTGTGACAAACCCATTTTTCTCTTTGTATACACACACAAACACACCTCTAGTATATCAATAATTCCAAAACATACTTCAATTTCCTAGAACATGTATTATTACCTGTCCTAATAATTACCTACATTCATAAACTTGTGAATAAATTACACTCAACAAACTATGTACATCATAGAGTATATGTACTCCAGTCTACTCAATACTATATTACTCCTATATAGTATGTAATAATAATCACGTGACATACAAGTGACAAATTACAACCGCAACAAAGCTGACACATGCAAACACTTTGTTTCGATGCTCTGTTCATGGAGAATAGGGAGTTGATCGAAAATGTTTACAATGTAGTGGGAAAATTGTACTATGAAGCAGTTTTTGGGTGTACTTTTTTTTGTAAATCATTTTTTAATTTCAGTTTACAGAGAGGTTTTTCTACAAAAAACATGATTTGCTTCAAGGTTTCAGCTGAATAGACCTGAAATTTGTTGTGGAAACTTAGGATATTTTTAATATGATTAGATGGAATCAGTATCCAGTTGACAGTCAGTTCTTCTTTTAAAATTTATTAAGTGTAGCTACTGAAGTTTCTGATTTCTGTACTTGCTAACCTACATCAGTATTTTCTGTGCTTTGTTTGACCTGGTTAACGCTAAAAACATTTGAAATTTCTACTTTTTCACCTGTAACAACTGGAACATTTAGGAACGATTATTGAATTAAAGTTTTTATTTTATGTCCAATGAAGAATTTATCGCAATCGAGTAAAATGAATGTCAAGAATGTCACAAAAAGATGTCAGGTCCCCAAAATTACAGCATCACGGCTAAACAGTTACGGTAGGAATACCGTGTGAAACATTTGGAATTTCCAGTGATATATTGTGCACTTGAGTTTTGTCTCTCTTTTTCACTTTTAATATTATTCTTTTCACACATGCCATGGAAATATTTTAAATCATTCATGAAACAAAAGTGCTAAAGGGTTACCTGCAGGTAATGTATTTCTCGTTTTCTTTAATTTTCTTGTACCTTACATTATTAAATAAATATTAAAAAAAGTTTGACATTTTTTGAGGCAACGGATCAAAAGATATTTCTATTTATAGAAGTTCTACAAGGTAGCACAAATCGAACTGCTTTTTTTTGCTACCTTGCGAATATATGCAAAGTAGTCACTGAAAAACACATATCGGAGCATATCTAATAGTAAAACTGACTTAACACAATAATGCAAATTAATAGTTTTATTCACAAAACAGTAGTTGTCTCGTTTTCGGCCACGCTTGCTCCGCTACCTCGCAGCTTATTTTCTTGCATTTTCTAAGGTGAATATCTCCACAACCGGTGATTTTTGTGCAGTAAGATTAATAATATGAGTTATTTATATCAAGAAGACTAATATTATATTATAATATCAGAAAAGTCAATTTAACTGCAAGTAACCCTTTAAGTTTTTTTTTAACTATAGGTCTCCATAATATTACAAGACTTTATACTCAATTTCCTCTTCTAATTAACTCTTTTATACACTCGTAATTAATAAATTATGGCAATACATCTCCATTTTTTTACCACATCAACGTCCTTCAGATCCTCACACATAAACTACGGAAAAAAATGACAAATTCTGATTGCTCCTATACATGGCATTACTAAAACAACCAGCTGCGAAGCAAAACTCTGTTCTACGCATACATACATAAAGCATGAAAAATGTTCCGCAGCATTTTTCTCCTCCGCCTTGTCTGAGTATCCGCGTTTTTTACCTCTTTTTTTATCCAGGACCGTTTATATATAGAGGGCTGTTTGTCACTATGGACGTGTGTATATGTACTATACACGGTCCACTTGCAAATAAATGAGTTTAGTTTCGCTGTACATGTGCAAATTGTATTAGTTTTGTCTGTCGCGTTTGTGATTTTAATGAAATCGGACACAGACCAAATGAATTGCGCCACACCCAACTTGATATTAATGGGAGAGTTGCTAAAAGGAAAGAATTTATTTTTGGATGGCTATTGAAATTGGTATCGACAGCTTATAATTTCTCTTTTTGCTCATTTAGTAATTATTATTGATCTTTGTATAGCATATATAGCGATTACTGTTCGGGAAATATCTGGAGATCGTCTCATAATGGGTGTTCTTTCTGGAAACAATACTTCAGCAAACTCCATTTCTTACTATTCCTCAACATACCTGGAAAATATTCAATTTAAAAATAATTAAATAATTAAAAATAACACTATTGCAATTGTAGAATGACAATGGAAATGTTTGTTTCATAAATGGATTATAAAATAAATATCTAAAAACATTGAAGTCGTAGTAAAGTTAGCAAAATAATAATAAAGTGATCTGCTGTTTATGTGTTGCTTTATTTCTTTAATGTCAGAGCTCTGATCTCTGGAATATATTAAAATGAATTCTGTGGACTTTATACACACAGAAATCTACTTTTCCTCTGGAGATTGAAAGCCAGTAACTAGTTTCGCATTGAGCTTCAGTTGTTTATAATTAAATCAAATGGGGATTATCAGGGTTAAAAATAGATGTGGACGAATACATCATCCGAAAAGAAATTTCAACTTTGTTGCTAGTAGAAGCAACAGTACCGGAGGAGAGCAGAATAGGAATAACGGAGAACAGAAAAAGTGCAGATTCAGAAGAAGACAGAAATTTGTTTCTCCACTTTATTCTGAGGCGAATTTGGACTTTACCTCTGCGAAAATTTATCCTCATAATTCTCCCGGGATATTGACACCTTTTACTCATGGCACCACCAATTAATTTTTCCTTCACCCGGCGGCGGCATGATCGAACACTGAGGCGATTGGCTACTCACCCCATCACGTGATCTGCTGCTTCGTGATTAATAAGCCGCGATATTAATCCGATTATTGTCTATTTGGTGCAGTACTGTATTGTTGATTTTCCTCTTTGAATTTGATTGTTAGTGGATCTGAGCATTGAGTAATGATTGGTTGAGTAAAAAGTGATATCGGAACGTATTAGTAGGACAGAACAAATGAGGGAATAATGAGAATAAAGTATACACAGGGATTAAACTACGTGAGGATTAAATTATTTGAAATATTGGTGTGTTAGAGAGGTAGGATTTGCAGCAATAATCCTTCAAAAGTAGGCACTGCATTTTGCAATCAATTAATTTTTAGAGTTTTTAGTGTATGGGATAATCGGAGGTTAAAATTTTTCGCATTAATGTTCAGATAACAAGCCTTTCATACTGACAACTTTAATTATTTTTAAACCCGTCAGTATGTGCGAAGCGTGATAGTTTCGTGAACATAATCTGACGAGTAATACAACTATATATTCCTATCATAGAAATCTGTACTAATTTTATACCAACAGACCGAATTAAAAGTAAGCATAAGAAGTAAATTGGTAGCTAATCTGGACCTCCCAACCGAATTCCATGTAATAGGAAACTATTCCTCATCTGATTCTCATCAAGAAACAGATTTCTATCTGCTCCATTGAAAACAGTTATCGAAATCTCTTTTTTCATACATTTATTGCTAATTTAAATATTGTAAGTATAGCCATTATTAATCTAATTCAAACTGCATTACCACCTACCGTACCTAGATTCCATCAAACACACCTTACCCATTGAATATTTAACAAAACAATAAAATTCTCCTTTAATCTTATCCCCTGTTGCCATTATCGCTTTCGATCCCATTCTGATAATTTCTTTTCACCTGTTCATTAAATTTCATCACATTTTCCTTCTTTGTTCGTATAAGCTGCAAGACCTCAAACTGCTCTCAGTGCAATAATATCATCATGGGGGTACATACGAACCCCACCACACCCTACCTATGCTAATTTACTCTTTCCCACGATTTAATGTACTTCCTACACATCAGGGTTGGCAGATCAAAATTATTGAATAGATGTTTTAGCACTTTTATGTTTCTGAACTCATCTTGTGGATTGTTTTTGTTCGTGAACACCTTATTTTTTATTTCTTTGAATGCTCTTTTCTGATATTCTTCTTTTTCAGCTTATCTTATTGCAGTAAATTATGTGCTTGATATTTACATTTTTAATCTACTTTCAGTTTGATCATGGTGTTTTCAATGAGGTCTGAAAACTGCTTGAAAACACTACAGTATGGTCCAAAATAAGTTAGAAATAATATAAATGACAAACACACGTCAGTCTATTGTATAGAAAATTTTATTATTTATGTCACTATATTATTACAATAAAGCATGAGATTTTTTTTTAATATTCAATCGATCTCAATGTATAAGCTGACAGTGATCGGTATGGTTGCAAGAATGGATTTTTACAGGCGTAGTCAATTGCAAACTGACATTAACGGTTGTAATACTGCGCTTCATGTCTGGCGAGCATGTAGTATATTGTAGCCTATATACAGTGGAAATATTCTTTCCAACCCGTGCAGTGAATGGATAGGGTCCACGGAAGAAGAAGTATGAATATTGTTCGTCTTCGACACCTATGACGAGCCTCTTGGGTCTTCTATTAGGATGATAGTAATAGTACCTGTCACTACGAGGTTAGATCATTTGCGACACTTTTCCTTTACTACAGTCTAATTAATAAAACAGTTTAAGAGTGAACATTCAGAAGAGAACTGACTATTGGCTATTGATCCTCTGTGACGAGATTAATGAAAAAAAAATCCCTTTTACTAATTCATCCCGAATAATTTACCCCAACTCTCTGACAACCCTTTCGCCACCCCCCCAGACCCCACACCCCCTTACCTTTCATCAAGATGAGAGTTTTATTGAATCTCGAAACAATTGGTTGCTAGTGTAAATAAAGGAGCAGCGGGAGGGACTTGTAATGGCGCTCATTAAAACACAGTCTCAGTACTGGGACGACGATAAGCGAGATTATCCTTTGCATGTTTAGAAGGCGTTCTTCTACCTAAGCTGCAAGCCACTTAAAGAGATAACCCTCTTCTCCCCCCTTCTTTCTTTACGGGAAATATATGGCCCTCTCGAATACGGAAATCGGGGGTAAGACGGAATATATATCCCCCATGACCCCACGGAAAGTCGAAGGGAGAAATGTATGCGTGTGTGTCATCGATGAGATTTTTTTTTAGGAATTTTGTAGATTTGTGGGACTGAATTAAAATTTTATTGCCCACTCCTTTTAGTGTTTCTTTCATGAACAGATAACAAAAGTATTTATTATTATTATTAATTATATGTAAACAGTTTTTTTTCCTTTTTTTAATTAGCGAAAAATATGTTTATTTTGCATAAATTATAAAGGAGGTAGCACATACATCTCTATGTATACTGTTAGTATTATGGTTAGCTAACTATACTGTAAAACTTTTAACCTGTGTAACAGTATAAATATTTCCTACATGTCTATTTTTTAGCTCATTTTATTGTAAGATTTTCTTCGTAGTTTTAATGGGGAATTGATTACACACCAGAATGCCACACACAAAAAAAACGCTGCTTCTTGAAAGGTGCTGAATTTTATTATACAGGAAAGTTATGTGTATATATAAGAGAAACTTTAATGAGTCCTCGTTTGCATTATTTCCAATTTACAAACAACAAAACTGAAGAGCAACATCAAAAAATGTAAGAGAAATGCGTGTATCAGTTGATCTAAAAGCAATAATGGCTTTGCTTCTTCATCTGTCACAAGTTGGTCCAGCTCATCATCTGAATGCTCTGCTCTATCAAACCAAATATAAGGAAGCACATCACTATTTATCAGTTGCTCAAAAGATTTCTCATGAAGATTTCCTATTGTCACTCTTGTAGCAAATATCTGAGTCTTTTCATATATTGTTGGAAACCCCGGAAAACAAATTCCCACACCAACAGAAATAGAAGTTTCCTCCAGATGAAGCAGATAATCGCGTTTTTGGAAAGGTTTAAGAATGTCAAAACGTTTTTTCGTATATACCGTGCTCAAATATACGAGGCAAGCCAGGTTACCATCTGATACAAAAAGTTCGTTAAGGCACTTATCGGACTTTGTCCAATCAATAAACACTTCTTCTTCTGATACCACTGAGAAAGATGTTTTATTCAATAGATGTTGATGGATCTGGTTTGATTTATCGAAATAATTCCATACATTTTCTTTATAATATCCACTGAAACTAATTTGGTAATCACTCTCAACCAGTTCCTTAAATGTTGTTGGCACCCATCTTTCTAGAGGTTCTACTGCAAGTTCTGTTAGTTTCGTTGTGATTACATTGAACAGTAGGATAACAATGAAGGACCATAACACCAACAGAAATCTTTCTTTAGCGCCATTACGTATATCAATACAGTATTGAAATATTGGACGTACTATAAATTCTAAAGTAGTATTCTTTTTTGATTTATTAATGTTTACAGCATTGAGTGCAATTACCAAAACTGTAGAAAAAAATATAATAAGAAATACTGAGTCGAAAGGAAACATAATGGGAATATTTTTAAAAGGAGCAAAATATTTCTTAGTAGGTTTTGTCACAAATATTATTTTTTTTGTATTGCAGAGGAGTTGTAGGAGTAGATTTAATAAAAGTGAAATGTGAATTTGATACAATTAAACATTTTTCAAATTGAAATTGAGGACGATAGTATCCTACAATTCCATTTAAATATTGTAGAAGGAGACCAGCTGTAGGGTCTCCAGTACGTTGTTTAAGATTTACTACAGCTCCATTCAAGTTAATATTTTGTTCAACAAACAAACTAGTTTCATTATTACTGCTCAACTGAACCAATTTGTGTTGTCCATTTGCACAGAACCAACAAATTCCAGTTAACTTCATGTCGTGAGTAGTGTAGATGACAACATCTTTAGAAGCAACTTGAATCATACTCGTAAATATCTCTGACCATTGAGATATGTCAGTAGTGTAAAATGTTTTGCACCTTCTGTTTGTATGCTGATATCGAAGACCAGCTTCTAAATACAAGGTTGTGTGAATAAATTGTATTAAGCAAATATCTTTTCCAATTCTGTTCTTCAAAACAGGTTGAAATACAGGCTCTTCTTTGTATACGTAATTTGATTCGATGAAATCATAACCTATGACAGTCTTAACTGGCTGATAAAAATGAGAATGGTGAATGTTTTTCAATACAAACTGGTAATCGAGTGCATCTTTTTCTACAGGTGTTATCAGTATAAGTGTAGGTGAAGTGTTAATTGAAAGTTCGTTCTGTAACACTTTCCACAAATATTCATCATATGGTGCAATATCAACTTGTGATCTGATTTCGCAAGTGACTTCCAGCAATTTTACTACAATTGTAAATAGAAATATTACATGTCTAAACTTCGATAACAGTGGGGAATTATCCATATTTCTTCAATAAAGAATATCAATTGAACTTTTTTCACTTGAAAACACTCAAAGAAACTGATTTGTTGATTAATATCAAAGCAGCTCCTCTGTCGTAAAATAATGTTCTGTTTTTATCAAACGACACTCAAAGAATACAGGGAAAGGACGTATGAAAAAAAAATCCATTTCATTTCTCGAAGTGGTAAACGTATACTTATATATATTCTGTAAACACCATCATTATTTTTATGTACTAAATTTAATGTATTTCACGAGCCATCAATTCAAAGGCTAGAGCATCATTAAAATTTCAAATTATGTAGAACATCATTAAAATTTCAAATTATGTAGGACATCATTAAAATTTCAAATTATGTAGAACATCATTAAAATTTCAAATTATGTTTTATGCGTTATTCTAATGACATGTTAGGTTACATCGTATTTTTACATACGTGTAAACTTACAGGTATACATAATATGTTTGTCAGTTAAACTAATGGCAGATTCTGAGATCTCAAAATTACCTGTGTTGTATAAATATGTTATTAGAATGATTGTTTTCGATACTGCAAAACAGCGTAAATATTTCAACATCGAAACTGTTTAAATTTTATTATATAAATAAAAATAGATTTACAATTGCAAAAAATTTGATAAATACCATTATCAAATACCATTATTTGATAAATACCATTATTTAATAGATACATAAATACCAAAAAAAAGGTGTTTATAACATTCCAACAATTGATAATCCTAAGTTGACTTATTTGTTTTCTATTTGACCAGCCATCGAATTGTATAGAAAATACACAATTTGAACTACCCAAACAAGTGGTCAACAATGGGTTTACCTGCCAAAATAGTTTGAAAACATAACCAGTTTGAGTCCGTAAGATTTTGGAAGGACTATAGCTCAAAAGCGGAGTATATAAAGTCTCTAAAACTAATGGCAACAAAATTATAATTGAACATCTCGAAATACACTTCCTCCATCCCCTCCCTCCTTTTAAAATATTATTTTACATTTATTCCTTTCTACAAAAACCCTTCATTGAAGCACTGAAAAGTGGAAATTCTTGTCATGGAGAAAAGACACAAAAATCTTTGAGCCATTAAGTTGTCTCGAAAGAAGAGCTTATTGTTATCTCCCAACTGATTATTACTTTGCTTTTATCTGCTATTAAATGAGTTATGACTCCAATAACATATTTCAGGTGTTGCTTTAAGACAAATATGAAGATTCTTCTTCCATTCAAAAGTTTTAAAGATGAAGGTTTCAGAGTTTTCATTGGTTTTATAAAGAAATGAGGTTTATTTCATTTTTGTTTTAGTGGATTATGGAGTTGAATTTTGTTTTAATGAATTATGGTGTATTTATATGTTTTACCTGTTTTTTTGTTTATGATAATACATTAAATAGATTGTATAAAAATTAAATTCAAATGCATTTTTTAATTACTATGTTTGCATTTTATTTGTATCGTAGGTTTTGTTTTTAAATGTTGGAAGAAGTAACAAATAAAAATTGGGTCATCATAAACATAAAATGCAGTGTGTGTGAGAGAGAGAGAGTCAGTTTTGAAAGGTTTAGTACATGGTTTCTGGTTTGGTATTCAGAAATATTATGTACTGGGAAATGTTTTTTTTAATCCTTTTCTTTTTTTTAATCTTTTTCTTTTTTTTTATAGTTTTTTTTTAACATGTAGTTAACAAATTATATAGTGTGTGAGGTTGTGAGTACCAATAGTTTAAAAGAAATTTAATTTTGCTTATTATATCGTAGATTCTGTTCTCAAAGAATTCAGCGCCGAAAATTCAGCGACTGTAAAATTCGACGCCGTCAAGTTCAGCGACAGTACACTTTTTTTATTATTACCTATTAAATAGTAGATGATCCCACATAACAATGATGTAAGTATATATGTAATTGTAAAGACAAACGTGATGAGAATAACAAGATTTTTCCATGATAAGTTTTTAAGAAAGAAATGGAGGTATAATAAAACACAGTGGAAATTCATAGAAAAAGTTAGTTAGATGACAATAACACACTAAAAAAATAAGCAGATTTCATCACTTGTTGATTAGCTAAATTTTGACGTTACAAAGAAAAACATTTGCTTATTATTTAATAGTTAACATCTTATTTCACTCTACTACAATGAAGAACTGTAATATAACGCTACCAAGTCTCATGAAACAAAACATGTTCAACATAAGTTTCCAAAGAAAATATTAGTTATAGGTAGATCTTATCATCTTAAAGTTGTAGAAACTGGGTTATGTGTCTAATAAATTACCACTGAAATGGGTTCTGCTTCATATTGATAGATTAATATAATAACTTTATTTGGAAGAGTCGTTGAAACGTTATATTAAAATAACTGTCTTGTATGCAAAGAGGAACATCAAATGCTTTCATTCACAGAGTTCAAAAGTGGTTATAGCTGAACAAAAATCTTGGTAATGCGAAGATGTCTCGTTTTATTTCATAATAACTCAGTACTAAGAAATCACTGTAAATGATATCCAATTATAACCGACACGTTACAGTTTTCCAAAATGATACATTTCAAAAAAAATATTTTACACCAACTCTTCACGATCTTTCCCATCACATAATATACTGAAAGAAGTGGGCGCCCTGGGGGTGGTATATAAGAAACGAACCTCGGAAGATTTCATTTATTTTACAGCAGTACTAACTTCCACATTCTCAAGTGTTATTATTATTAGCCCCATAATACCAAACTCATAATATTATGGATATTTCCTTTTTTCTTCTACGTCTATATATATTCGTGTTCGATTTTGCTTTAGTCATTTAGTAGCAAATGAGCTGCGGATAAAAGGAGTCTGACGTCACCGCCTTGGGATTTTGGGGATAAATAGAAAGATGAAACGTCGAGGAGTGAATTAGGGATTTCGGATTTTTGTCTGAGGTGAGGGAAGAAAGATTTTATCTTTATTTTTTACGGTTCTCATTTTTCATTATGTATTAAAAAGTGAAGTCGCTACTGATCAGTCTGTAAGATTATTATTTTGCATCTTTCACAGTTGTGTTATGCTATGCAAAATAGAATGGGTTTAAGATAGTTATTTAACATCAAAAACCTAAACCAACCTCGAATGTATACTCCTTTTTGATTATGAAACCTCTGAAATGTTGATTATAACATCTATATTAAACTGAAAAAAAAAAGTACTTCTTAAATTTTAATCATTGATTATATAGTACAGAATCTAGACGATTGTAGTATTCCTGATGAACAGAACGTAATTGTTAAGCCGTTTTCAAGTAACTCTTAGGAATAAATTCACCATCTTGTCTTTTTTAAAAGGAATTTCTTTCTTGTATTAATTTGAAGAAGTATATTTTCAGAACATTGTTAATTTGAATATTGGAATTGTCACTCAATTTGTGGCATCAAGTATATAGCTAAGCGTAAATAAGTAATGCTTATAACATAATTATTTAATATTCATAGTCATGCAGTATAAAAGACTTAACTAAATGAAAGTTCGTTCAATTAAAACACTTAAGAGATCGTTTAAAGCTTTAAACCATTTTAAAATACCTAAAAATATTCTATCTATAACTTTTACTTGTTCTCACTAAAGCACCTGTTGAACAGCAACTAGTTACGAATCTCACTATATGAAACCAACTGAACCTACTCACTTAAAACGAACCTCATTTAAGTAAACCACACTTTCGACTATAAAACTAATCTCTTTTAATCTCCAAAATCATAAAACCCAAAACCTATAAATACCATTAACATATTTAACCAATCCCTATCGAGATTACACCCTATTTTACAATCACCCAATCTCCCTTAGCGAAAAACATAAAACATATACGAAATTCCCTATCGGCTTGACCACTACGTTGAACAACAGTGTCATAACTCTGTCTCCTTGCAATACCCCGTTATCATACTAACTCAGTCATAAAGCTTGGAATCTGCGATTGCTTGCATCATAATATAATCCGAGAGGGGGGGGGGGGTCCGCGCGCATACACAAATTTAATGTCCCTTCATTACATGGCATTAGAAAGATCTCTTCTCTTCTGGAAGTCTCAGGGGCCGCATAAAATTTACGGGGGTTCCAGAGCCACCAAAAACCACACCAAGCAGTTTCTACAGATGATGTACACGGCTTATTACTTATTCACACGTAGAATTCCCAGGTAGAAGATTGCTTCGAAATGAGACGCTAGCAGAGATTAAGGAAGATCAGGTGATGGAAGAGCGGACAAGGGGGAAATTTTGGAGGTGAAAATGGTATTATGAAAATTATAGTTACGGTTATCAATAGTATTCTCCGTATCAAAGCCTTTGATACGGAGAATACCATTGATAACCGTAACTATAATTTTCATTTGATTCAAAGGTGAATTTGTGATGCGAAGTAACATTCATGTATCAGTCATATTTTGTAATCGGTATCAGAGCTGAGTTTAAGAAAAAAAAAGGTTTCTGTTTACAGAAAATAGCGGAGTAAAATAGCAGTGCAAGCTTATAGATACATCAGTATAAAAGCAATTTGTTCATAAAGTAAAACTATTTTAACATGGATTTAGCAAAATTATACACTTAAAAAGTTACTGCTGGTATGATGTACGTGTGTCAGAAGTAAAAATTTAAGATTATTATTTGTGTCACTCCAAGGTACTGTGCTTGATTGTATTACTGTCAAGGAAAACTACATTGTTTGTACGGTTGTTGGCAGAGATACTGGTGACAATGTTTTTTTTAAGATATAATATAATTATAGTCCATTTCACATCAATTAGATACTCCATTCTTTGATCTTGGAAGACATGTTACTTTGCTGCTATTTTTTAATTTTCTCAAAATGTTTATATAAAGTTAGATTTACATGTCCATTGCATTACCAATACCATATTCATTAATTAAGTTATATCAAATACTGACAGAACAGTGAGTTCTACAGAATCAAAGGTATTCATGTGAAACGGTCAATAGAAAATTACAATATAAGTAGAGATTGAAGAACAAAATAATAATAACACTTTATTATTATTACGAAAACATTTGTTAATTTCATTTCGGATGATGTAATAATAAAACCTTGTAAAATGGAAGCAGAGGTAAATATACTATTCAAAATAATACGCCCAACTCTGCACTGATGGAAG
>JAQIWE010000106.1:0-32023 GCA_034698565.1 Campodea plusiochaeta
AGTAAAAAAGCGAAGATTTTTAATGGAATACTGATGATAAATTGTTATTTTATGTTCATGATTTATACACTATTTTTAAAAAAATATATTTTTATTGTAATTATATTACTATATAAGGATTTTATACTACTCATATTGTATGTAAACAGGCTAGCAGCCTATATTACTGTAATAAAGAATTTGAATTTGAATTTGAAAAATGTCTCGTCATGACTATATAAATAGTAAGTCTAGATTAAAGCAAATAACATTTTCATTTTCCTTTATTAGATTGTTTCCAGCATCATCATTCTAATGTACAACTTGTGTCGAGAAAATTAAAAAAAGAAGCAAATATAATAATGAATTCACGTGCCAAGTACGTTATTTAATTATCTGTTTCATCAGCAGACATAATTTAGTGTTAGAGGCTTAGAGCTAATTAACATTCATTATATGAATTGAAATTGTGAATTTAATTATAGAAATATATTCTTGTTATTAATGTCGAATAAGAATTTATTAATATTCTGTTGAAGTCATTTATCGTATTTGTTCTCTCGTATTATCCTATAAATCCATTACCGAAAGTTATCAAAAACAAAACTTGTGGTTTGGGGAATACACTTTTCTAAGTAACTTAATCTATAAACGATTTCATAAGAGTGTGGGTTTCCCTGTACATGATTGTAAACAGTGTAAAATATAAAATAAGGAATTGTCCCAGTATGATGTATAGTATAGTATAATTCGTAAGGAAATTCTGTATATAAAAAATTCTACTCTGACTAATGTATTTTTATTCAGCAGCTTACTTTTTTTCAGTTTAACTTTTGTCACGTAATTCCCCCTTCCCTTAGTTTAGTTAACTTTAATTTTTATGATCCAAACGATCATCATTATCATTGCCTCCCTATCCAGGCTGTAATACTCGAAGCTATGCTCTCTTTTCCGCTAACATTAATATCAATTTTGTGACTTCGGATTAACAAGTGATTATTTCTCGGATTCTTTCCTGAATCATTTGTGAGTCCAACTAGTCATACAAAATAAAGTAAATAAAGTTCAACATAATAACGCTCGAAACAAGCGACTAATTTTTCTTCCGCTTTCAAAAAAAAAAAAACATTATTTTTTATATTCGCGAAGCAAATTTATGAAAGAAACTGTCAAAAAAAGATTTTTACTGATGAGTGAGATCTTCTTGACTTTTTTCTAGTAACTTATGTAAATCGATAAACTTGTCCTCAATATTTTTATGTGAAGTATTCACTTCCTTATTTCCTAGCATGTAAATAAACTAATAAACTCACTCATAAAGTTCCCTTCTACGTCTACACGATGCATAATTTCTTTATTGATTTGCCTTCTTATAGTGGATAGTACAGTATAATACTTCCAAACAGAACGTGAATTATTTAATTTAATGAAATAGAGAATGTCATTATAATTCGTGGTAGAATACGAGTAAACAAAACTGTCAATCATTTATTTATTTATTTATAAGTTATTTCATAAAAATCTCAACGGGAATCATGAATGTGATTATAGTTTGCATGGTATTCTGTTTTGTTATAGAAAACATATAAGATGATAATAAATTTAAATATTTAATCCTTCTGGTATCAGTATAACCTAAATAAAAATGCTCTAGAAATAAAATTGGCATTTTAAATTAAGAATATAATTATATTGTTTTCTTACAACATACAATTTACGGCATTATAATCTGTGTTACGGTATAATTAAGAGAATAAGAAGTTTCCTGTTCATAATTTTCTATGAAAACGAGAATTTATATTAATTTTAATTAAAAAAGTGCTCCAGAATTAAAGGAGTTACAAAATAAATAAAAATGTGATATGTTTCGTCGAATTAAAAAAAAAATTATACAAAAATGGTCATATACAGTACCCTTATGAAAGAATTCTTTAATACAATTCATGTAAGTTATTTACAGCTACATCCTTTACTTCCTGTATTTGCAGAACTCGGTAGAACTATTGTCAATCTATATAGCCCGTCTATTATCATCGTATCTTGGGTACGTGAGAGTTTTTATAATTATAGTTTTCCGTTTCTGGGTATCAAGGGTATTAAGCCACCTGATTGTTGTATCCTAAACTTCTTTAATGTATATTCAGTGTAATGGAATGGCATTTGATATTCCCGTAATATTGCGAAATTTGCGCGGAAATTTGTCATCTTCATATTGACATTCTTATACCAATTTAGTAGTAAACAAAGTTAGTCGTAAAATCGAAAGCAATTTAAAAAACATTTTTAAATAATTATGATTTGATTCCATATTTCATATTCTGGTCTCTGCATACAATACTATCGAGTACTATATGGATATACCCCAGACTGTAGTAATATATTACTCCTGCTAGAGAAACCTACTTATAATTTGACAATTCCAAAATATTTTAATAGAAAAAAATTAATAAGAAATACAGTATATTTTTACGTTTTAAAACTTACTTTTAGGCAAAGAAAATAAAATCTGAAATGTACAATAGACCATAATAGTCGTGAATCTATATCCTTCTGCCATAACCAAAATTATAAGAGCATTAACATCGCAGTTGTGAAGGAAACATAAACCAACATTTTTGTATACGTTCCCGATACCTGAATACCCAAATATTTAAATGCTTGACCTTGAAGAGATTTTATTTGTTTTCATACCAGTTAATTTCTCTATTTGTTGAATTGTGGAGGATCTTCAATATCTGGTAAATTTAAAAATCATTATGCAATCCATGCTGAGATGCGTATTATATACAAGTATATAGAGCGTGTATATAATATGCGTTTAGGAATTGAAATAACTATGTCACAGCGGTGAGCTTGATCTGTTTCTTATAATAGAATGATCAGTAATCCTCAAGGTATACATTCAAGGCTGTTTTTGTTGGCCATGTGGATTTCGTGTGGTATATGGAATTGTTTATCTTTAATGAAAATAAAGATTCATACTAAGTTTATTGACTTTTCTATATATAATAATCATGGTTAAAAATGTTATATCGTCGTGTGACCTTTGTTCGTGAAGGAAAGGAAAGTTGCAATACCCAGTAATGACTACTGAGAGCAGTTTCATGTCGATAATTATTACCTAATCTAAATAAAACTTAAAATCAAATATTTCCTATAAATTGATCTAATTTGGTATTAGTCACATAACTTTATCTATACAGTTTATAATTATAACTACTGGATTGAAGAGACACTATTAGATTAAATTTTGATCATTTATGTTATCCTGTTGTAGTAAACCAGAGTAAACTTATAAAAACCTACCCGAACCTACCCTAATGTAACTTAAAATTACCATGCAAAATTGGGAAACTTACATCGACAAAAATTCAATTAAACGGCAATATTATACTATATTAACTATATAGACTTTTTACAGCAGAATACAAGTACTATGCGCTAAATATTTTATTTCAGTTTACCAAGAAAACGTATGATTCAGCATAACATGCAAAAAAACTATGTTTACAACTTGAAAAATCAAGTGCATCAGTACAGAGTATGTATGATAATTATTTTATGATGATCTAAATGGTCTACTTCTCTTTTTAATTGCTCCAGTAATATTCGTAAAACACATACCAACAACATACTACATATCCTATCAAATGGAAATGTGAGGAAAAAGCAATATAATGAAAAGGGAACCATGTTTATTATACAATATTATTTTTTCTATTAAATATGCTCTGGGAATGGTATATATTAGAATAACTTTCCTTTTGGAAATGTTTTTATTAACAATTTCGATTAATTTTTATGTATCTTGTTACTTAGCAATTTTATGGTGAATTTTCTAACTTAATCAACTGTGACGTATGAATAACATTGTGAGTACATTTACTATATTTCAAGAAACTGCTGGTGCATTTCCTTAGTTTGAAAAACAGTGTTTCACATAGGACGTTTTCATCTTGATAAGATAAATTTATTCGGAAGAAATACTTTTAATATTTAATAAAAATAATTTTTATTAATTTTACTTCCTTCAAATTTTCAAACACGATTTAATTATTATAAAATTATTTTTCTCCACATTGTAATTAAGTTACATAATTTTATCATTATTGATAAAAAATATTAAACAGAACTAAACAGTTTCGAATAGTATAAATATTGTTCTCCGCTGTTTTGGAATTGAAATTAGAATGAGAAAAAGATGAAATCAGAAATAACAGTTTCTTCCTTCTTACCCAGCAAATAAGTTCCAATATACATCAAATTTAAAAAAATTATTATCGATCAACAATATTAATACGCTTACAATAAATAAAAAGTTTTCGCAATCTACTTTCATACCAAATCCGTATATTAATTTCCGCAGAATTCCAGAACATCTTTTCATAATTTCGAAATTGTCAATTATAATATATCTAATTGCAGGATTGCAGCACTGTATAGTAACGGAGGAAACCTTTATAATGAAATTATGTATGCAAGTAATAATTTTAGTGTAGAGCTTTCAAAATACCGAAAATGCTAATGAAAAATTAAAGAAGTTAGTGAATTTTTCCCTAATAATTGAATATTTCAGTCCTTTAAAGAATTTTTTGGTTATATTTACCTTAATTTTCCAATATTAGAAAGCCACGACTATATGATTCTTAATTAATTATAACAATAATATTACTAAATATTATACGTGCTGTATATCAACATTCTATACATTCCTTTCATTATCGTCTATCACGCAAAAATTTAATTGTTATTTTTTGACCTTACATAGATGTAGTGTAAAATAGTATGTTTGATTATTTACTCTGCATTCCAAAAGTTCCATTAGGATTGTTAATGATAATGATTATTAATGTTTCAAGAATTTATCATGTACGCTTGTACAAAATAATAAAATATATTTGATTTTTTAAATGGTTCCTCATTAAACAATATTGATCTCAAATATTTTAGGATAATAAGGTTAGAAATGATACATATTTCATGCTATTGACATGTTTTTCACTGAAGATAAAATCAGTGTTGGAAAGCCTTCTAATATCTTCAATAGAATGTATTTCATTTTATGTTCAGTCAATTTATGTATTGAAATTATCGGTACAATATAGCATTTCAATTATCGATATTTGTGCAAAAATCAATAAGAATATATAATGTAATTGCTAATAAATTTCGAATCAATAAATTTTTATGAACTACAGTTTGTTACAATAACTCAGATATTACCGTTACTCAAAATTATATTGTATACAATTTACAGTTTTTGGGGTGAGGAATAGTGCCTATACTTTTCATAACCATGGTCTCCAATGATTATGTTTCAGATTTATAACATTAGTATGGAAAGTTAGAAGCAATGTTAAAATATTCTCTTGGTGAGCACTCTTAATGTTTGTTTCTCTTGGAGATCTTATTCTCAAATCATTCCTATTGGCTAGATTGGCTCTGAAATGTTGTGACAGAAACTAAATTGACAATTCAAGATCTTATTTCAATGGTGACATTACGTAATAAAAGCCGTAAAAGCTCTTACAGTTTGCATTCTTTGAGAAAAAAATAGCCTCCATTAAATATAGAAGACTACCTTTATTGAATAATTCCATTACAGAAAGTCAGATCTTACAATTGTAACTAAACATTAGAGAGTACTACACAGAATTTGAAGAAACTTTAATTAAAGTTTATATAAGTTGCTCCTTCAGAATGTTTTGAAAGTCTAGTTTTCTCTATAGTTTCAAATTAACATCATACAGGAAAATTTTTAGTATACGGTATACGTAAAAAAGAACAGGATATCAATTACTCGATAACAATGTAATATACTACATGACAACATGGTAATACATAATTATGTCTCATCAATCATTAGCATTGACTATAAGCCTAACCGATATAATATATTTTGAAACAAACTTCCTTATAATATTTACGCGAGTTAAGATAAGGTCATCGTCGTAGATACAGAATTTTATCATTATTTTGAGTGTCTGATACTATTTCTTTCTCGATTCATATTATATTAATATTATATTGAAACTTTTCATTGTATCAGAACTTCCGAGAATCACTGGAGCACTTCGATCAATACACTTTTGTATACAAATAGTGTTTTTCCGCTATCCTGTAATTATCATTTCCACCAGATTCTACTTAATTGTTTGTACAATATATCCTATAATATATTGCTACGTCTACAGAACATTTATTTGTGTATAAAGAATCTTTGTGTTTAGCAAATGATTCATTTTGTTATTATTATTCTAATGAGAAAATATGCTTGCGATGTCATTAGCATTCAATTGATAGAGTAAAACAACCGTACAATATGCAATATTACTAATAGTATATTGACAGCACGATATTATCGCTGTTTTGGAGTTTATATACAAGGCAACGTAATATACCTTGTTCATAAAAATATTTCGTGTGAATTTGTTTTATCCTAAGTCGTATAGATGAAAGTGTAGAAAAAAGATTTCTCATTTAGATTCCAATAAATTCTAATGCAAACACTTAAAATTACAACTACTATTATATATTACTCTACAATTTACGCGGTTAAATATGATAGTATATATTATAATGCTACTGCATCGAGGTCCGCATTCTATAGTAATAGACTATTATCTCATTTTTTGACAAGGAGATGTACAACCGATTTTACAACTGTAGTGACACTCGTACACGTTATATAAAGATTTGTATATCAAAGCACATCAGTTTTGTTACTCTTCAGTCATTTCTGCTTCCGAGAACAAAAAGATTTAATAACTAGTATAACAATATATTCTACAGAATAGATAGCAGTCTACACCTTACAAAATAATATTAGGTTAAAACTTACTTAGATCTCCTGATCTTACTTCAAATTGAATGGATCTAATATTACAGAATCTAGAAAATTTGTTAAGTATTGAAGTCCGGTATTACTATATATAATTCTTACATCTGGAATCATTATACTTCCTTTTTATTTTATTTGTATATTTTAGTTGTTATGTCATTTACTTCCCTTCTATTATTTATTATAATTTATTATACAACGGAAATTAACATAATACTGCTATGTAAAGTAATTTCCTTTCAAACACCTATCAACCAATTAATACAAAAACAGACTACAATCATATCACTATTACAAAACATAAACACGATGCAAAAGTAAAAGTATAGAAAACACAAACAAAATGCATAACACCAATGTCACTTACATAAACAACAAAAATATAAAAAAACTTGCAAAAAAACACACTTCACTTTTTAAAAAGCACCAACACACAAGATATAAATCCAACACACAAACACACGCGTACAAAGTAATTCATCAAATGAAATGCTACCACTACTAGATAAACATACCACGTAATAATATAAAAAACATGGCAAATATTCTATACGAATGGAAGCATCCCCCCCCCCCCCCCGCCACCTACCCCTCCCTCGTCACCCATTACGAATTTTCATTTTATTTCTGGCGATAAAATCGTGTTATTTTTTACGATCTTATTTATTATATCTGGAAATGAAAATTCATTATTATTTTTTGTTTTGAAATACTTTTGTTTAACGAGGAACGCGTGACAGTTATTGTCAATATATTATTTGTTTCGCTGCTGTAGAGTCAGCTGATTTGAAATATGCAAAGATTGCAGATGAAGGTTTTATTTTAATATTTGGGTTTTTAAATGTGTTTCAAGTCACTCTGGTTGTAACGGTAATTAAATGGGTCTGATTGGTATGTGGATTTGGGATTGAAAAAAGTTTGCCTTGACGAATTGAGTATTTGTGGGTTTAGACTTTTTTTCTCTCTCTTATTTAAATTTATGTATTTTGTACGTGCTGTTTCTGTAACTTCCTAAATGCTGAGTTGATGTTTTCAAAAGTTAGAGTGAAAGTTATGATCCATTAAATTTATATGGATTCTCGTCCTTAATTAAAACTGCTTCCTTGAATATAATATTATACTCAGAATTTAGTATGAGTAAAATATGTTATTATAATACGAAAATACATAAAATAGGTATATTCATAAAATCATAATTGATAAAATATTGTTGGTAAATTGATTATCGATTGCAGTTTATATCATTGCTTCCTGATATTCTTTAGAATAAAATCAGAAAAATCTGAAATATACGTGAAAGAATATCAGAAATAACAATGACACGTGATTTAACAATTGAATACATTAATTAATGAAATATTGAATCAAGGACGTTGTAGCTATAGGCCCATTTCGCTATTTTTTTTAATTGTTTTTAATTATTATTTATGAAAATACTAAAAATGAAAAACTTTATTATATTCTGTATATTTTTTGTACACGTTCTTGGTAAGAGTTATCTTTTTCCGATATAATTTACCACTTGTAACAAGATATTTCACAAAAAGAAATTAAAAATCAAATATTAATGATGAGGAAGTTTATAACTTTATAATCCAATAAAATATTGACCTATAAAATAGATGTTCAATGAATCGAATATCATATTATCAGCTTATCGCTATTAAATTTTCTCGTTCGTGCTTCAAAATGCAGTTCTAAATTTGCACTTTCATCCTAATTTGAAAGATTCTAATTATCACATTAAATGATTGGAAAATTAATGCTATAACACCTTTAAAGAACAATATTTTTAAGGGTAATAATTGTTTACTGCCAGAAAATAGTATAATCATAAAACTAGATAAACTTATAGTTTATAACAATAAAATAGTTGAGAATTACGGTGATACTCAAGTTAACTATTTCTAAAATTATGAGAAGAACTTGACGATAAATTAACATTATTACATTATACGAAGGTAAATGTGAAATGAATTAGAAAAAAATAAGGAATAAAATATTTAAATACTTCATAATCAAAACTATACTTGCAGTAATTAGAGGTATTGTAAACAAGTAAACCTACAAAGAATATGTTATTACTGTTGGAAGCAAATTGGTATAATAAACCAATGAAATATATAAGTTGGATAAAAAATGTTATGAATCGAGGAAAATGGAAAAAATATTGATTTACATGTCGTATCGCTGCATAAAAATGAACGCGATCTTGGAATTTCGGTCAAAGTACTAAATCTTTCTATACGTACGCTCTTCTATAAAACGCTGCTCTTCTATAAAAATAGTACTCAGAGAAAATATTATCACTTTCTTCACACTCAAACTTTTCAGTAACTTCTAAAGAGTAATATATAGAACTATTAAAAAACGATAAAAAATGTCAGATTAAATTAAATTCAAAAAATATTTTTGCAATTAACAGGAGAAAATCTTTTCAAATTTAAAGTATAGTATATCGTATTGGAGTAAAAAAGATTCCTGTCATAAAAAACTATGAGAGAAAACCAAAATTCCTAACAAAAATGGTAATGAACATACTGATCATTCGTATATGCTCAGGGACGTCGGAGAAGGGGGAGCGCCAGTCAAATATCAGGGGAAGCGCCGCTACCCCTGTAATTGGAGATTTCTTTCTTGTGATGGAGATAAAGTGTAGATAAAAATCGATCTAATTTTTAAAAAGGTGGCTTAAATTTTACAATATATAGAAAAAATGGTATAAAATAATCAGTTTTTAGTATAACGTTTGACGTTTCCAAATTTTCTTCGTTCGCGCCAACCATGGTGGTGCTTCGTTAACGGTATTCATCAAGCCTTTATTTTTGCTTCCCCGAATGCCCGAAAGCTTTCCCTGGAATAATCTCCTATGAAAATGAAAGGTTTCTAAGTTTGATCTCGCTCCCCCTGCCAAAAAGGAGTTCCGGCGTCCCTGCTGTATATGCTACAATTACTGTATAGTACCTGTGAAATTGAAAAGGCTATCCTTAATTTGAGTTTTTAAGTCTAATCTTGATAGATATGAGACGATATAATATACGTAAGAACTGAATTATTTCAATTCAAATGAAGCAGAAATCTGTTTTGTATATTGGTGGTGAATGTTTTCCCGTTATAGTATACATTCAATAAAATTATGTAATTACTGTATAAAAATTCAAATCAGAAATAAAGTAATTGAAACTTTATTTCAAAATTTCGCATCTTACAAGAATTGTCTATATTGGAAGTTTTTTAAATCTGTAATGCAATATTTTCAGGTCTGCGTAATATATTATGCAAATCGTAATAAAGAAACACTGTTTCGGCTCAGGTTCACTTGCACATTCATAAATAACACCTTACACACTATAAAAATGTTAAATCCAATATTACATGTACGTAGAAAATTCAATATGATCCAATTCTAATTAATATGATCCAATTCAGCATCAAATATGCCCATCCCTGATTTGTGATATCACGTATAATTTGTTTTACTATCTTATACCAAAGTATCAGATTAAGTATATAATATGACAGTGAAACATTAACTGAGTCACACTTATGTATTTTCACGGTCATGATTTTCCAAGATTTTAACGAAAGTAATATATTTGCTAATTGAGTTGCTGAGCGAGTTCACAAACGTTCACACCATTCTTTCTAAAAGAGTGCATTCTAATGCATGGGGGTAACTAGCATTTCCTTTTAAAAAGATGCATAAGTACTTTTTTCTTCGATCTTTAATTGAGATAAGCAGTTTTTCTTTTCAAAGTGCAATGATTACCACGGGAAAATAGTTCAGTTGGCCACTATAATTGAGTTTGTTGATTTAGTCGGTCGTAGTAATATACAGATATTTTACACTTCAATTCATTTTCAGTTTGAGTAGGCTTTATAATAAGAAAATTGGAATTGTAGGTTATTTAAATTCTGTGCCGGTATTCGGATAATAAATATTTTATTAAGTGATGCAGAAAACAATTTTTATCACTATGTTTATTATTAGCGATCATAAATATTAATATTTTATTTTAAAACTTTTTATTATACAGGTTGAAGAACTGCATATAATAACCATATAAAAGTATTAGTTTTTCGTGCATTGTTCTGTGTTATTGTTTGTGTGTATATAAATGTAAATTAATTATCTGTAACAAATGCATGCTAGATAGGCTGTAGACCTCAATAAAACTGTTTATCTATCTATAAAAGTATTAGTAATATTCCAAAATATAAATTACGATAAATTATCTTCGAAATAAAAGGTATGATGCTTTATTATTAATTATTAGAGTATAATAAATTATTTTCTTACATTCAGTCTTGTCAGGTTATGATGGTCAAATTTTATATTTGTATTATATATATAAAGTTTTTTTTTCCACGCCTAGATGAAACGGAAGATGATATTTTATTTATTTAGACTACTTTAGAGAGAATAATAGGAAATCTTTTAATTACACTGTAAAATGATATCATGCTACAGTAGTATAGAAATTTTATTCCTCTTTACTACTACATTATCTAGTCTGAATTTCGATTATCCCGAAACGGATCCTTATCTGGCCTGAAAATGATTATATATTAGGTTCGTAAATTGGAAAACACGAAAATTCTAAATTGAAGACGGAAGGAAATTCAGATTTTGAAAAGCTGCTTATTTCCCTCCGATTGCTTTAGAAGAAAAAATTCTAAATGTGAGAATAATTTCTATATTTCTTGAAGTCAGGCGAGTATTATTTAGACTTGTTTTAACGGAGGGGCCCAGCTTACTATGCATACTACTAAAAATTCACAGCATTTAAACTTGTGTTTCTTTTGTTTGAGAGGTAAATAAAATCATATAGGAAACAATAAAAGTATTTAGCGAGGTAATTTTTCCAATGTTCGTTTCAAAGAGAAGCAAATTTACGCATAAGAGAAATATTTTGTAAAAAAATTATAATATCTATAAATTTTAACTAAAAATTGGAATTTTTGTAAAAAAAATTACCATTTCTGTATTTGTTTTTTAAACTTCATTTTTCTTCACTTTTGTACGAAATAGTACTATGCCCGCACCCCTCAGATCCGCGCCTGCTTCAATATTACGCTAGGCAGTTCTTTCAACTTCAAGTTAAGCTAGATTTTTTTTTATTCCATATGAACCATCACAAATCTGTTAACTGTTATACAAGCGGTTTAACAGAATAAAGAACAAGAATTTCATATTAGTAAATTTGTCTTCGGAATCTTATGAGTTTCATGAATGAAAATTATAACGAATCACACGTATGGAAAACTGCATATTATTACTGAAAAACGCCAGTATATATTAAATGATACAATAAATTCAAATTAATACTGTTTTCTATACGATAACTATTGCAATCTAATATCAAAGTATCATTGAATTCAATGTTGTATTCTCAGAATTTTGTTCCATTTTATTCCACTATAATACATAACTGATATCCGCGTATCCAGAAATATATTATTATTTTTCAAAACTTTAGCACATCGAATTCTAATAACTGAAGTTAGGAAGTTACACAATATAAGTAAATTAGAAACTGATCATACACAATAATTTGCTTCATGTTGATTTAACTAAAATGCAGAAAACTTTCATTTTAATACATTGATATAATATGAATTCATTAAACATTGCACAATTATTTATCGAATCGAGTTTTTACTGTTTCTATAAAGCAGAAGTTCGTGGGAAATATTTTACACCATTTATAATATTTCCTTTTATTGGAACCCGAAGAATATAAAACTTCATTCCTAATGCTAAAAATACCTCGACTTGTAAAAGTTCTATAAAGTTCAAATACATCAAAACATACTGTATGGAGTAACGAAGGGGCAAACAATGACCTCTCCTATTACCTTTAGCAAATACATTCAGCACATGTCTCAGATGTTCTTACGTATTCTGAATAAATATGTTCCTGTATAAGTAATATGATAAGCGTTATTACAATAATATTGAAGAGGAAGTATATAGTAATATAGTAAACTGATCACATTTACTTATATTGCATTTTTTACTTTTTATATCCATATTGTATACAAACATAAAGCTCCCGAATATACGTAAATTATACGTTCCCTTATATCCCGAATATAGGTTGCGTAAAGTTATATAAATTGTAAATTTGACACGTTCGTGGTAAAATATTACTCGTAATTGACTCTTATAAACTATAGTTTTATCCAGCAAATTTGCATATCCATAACAATGTGATATGAGGTACATAGGACTGGTTTAAAAATCTAAAAGGTCTTGAACCAGCACTTGCTATTAAAACACCTGCAATAGCAATAATGCATTTGACATAATAAAATAATGCATAAATACTGCCGAAGACCAGTTTTGTAATGCTCCGATAGATAACTGAAATTTACTTTAAAAATAATAGGAAAACAAATACAAAAATGAAGTAATAAGACAAATCAAGTCAATCCAATATGTCTTTGCGACCTACTGCTGTAACACGAAACCAGATTTTTAAACCAAGTTCATTTTTTATTTCGTAGCTTTGATAAAGAACTATACTTTCCATACTAATCGATTAATTTTCTCTCAGAACAAAATAATCCTGAATGATTTCCTGTGCGAACATCGTGCTTGTTACAGTGCGACTCTGCTGCGTGATTTTAACTTATTATCTATATACTGCATCACTATATAATACTGTACTTCTTATTCTCTTGGTATAATATCTACATTATAGTGAGAATGTAACATTATTGCAATTTTAAAAATTTATTCCTTTTCAGGCAGTAAAAACTTGTTTGTATTGTTTATTGTTTATAATAAATTGATGATAATCCTCCTAGGATCATATAATATGAAATGGAAGAGTATTATGAAGAAATGCAATAATATCAAGTATTAAGTTTCTGTGAGTTATATTTCATGTTTGTTTTTTCTATATGTGTATAATATATTTCAAAACGTAATATCAATATAAAGAAACAACATTATTCTATAATTTCTGTGGCATAATCCTTCATATGGTAATAATAATAATAATAATTCGTTCTTTTTGGTAGTTTATTCCGAATTGTTCAACTGTTGAGATAGATTTTATTAATACTGATAATATTCAAATTTTAATTCCAATTTACAATACTGGTACATGATTTTTAAGTCAGTGAATCAATAGGCCTATGTGGTAACATTTAACATATTATGGAATGTATAAAATATATTATGACATGATACTGTTTCCATTTTAGCAGTCAAGTAATATGAAACCTGATTCAGATGTCTACTTGTTTTAAATAAAAAATAATACTCTAACCTGTTATATTTTTGTGAAAAGGTAATAACTTCGTTGTCACAAAATAATATTAATGGTAAGATATTTACATAGAACATCTTCTGCTATTATCTCTATCTATCTGCTCTCTCTACCTCTCTCTCTATCTATCTCTATCTGCTATCATGACAAATATTCATGCACCGTTTACTATTCCGTAACAAAAAGCATTTTTATTACATTTTATATATTATATACAGTATATACGACAGCATACGAGGAAGTGCCATAAAATAATAATTTATGTACTATTTATTTTTGTATGTATCCTATTCTATAATAACATTATTCCTACAATTCAATTGATGCATCACATTCACAATTACAGTCACATACATTATTGTCCATTTCAAAAATAAATATTTCTCAAAATATCCCTGAATATATTCATGACTTGCACTGTCTTCTGTTAAAAATTATTTTTGAAGATAGAGATCTGAAATTTCAGTATGTTGAACTTCAATTCAATATAAAACACTCCTGAAAAAAGTGTCTTAGTTTCTGTGCAGCGATTTTTTGAAAATGACGTTTTCCCTATATCCTTTAACGCAGGAGGTGAAAACTTTTTCACCGCCTGAATAAATCGCTACGCAAAAACTAAGACACTTAGCGATCTGAAATTTTCAGGAGTGTTTTATATCGAATTCAAATTCAACATACTGAAATATCATATCGCTAACTTCATAAATGGCGATTTTAGTTCTTCGATGACGTCACGCGCAAGTTATGAATACAGGAAGAAGAAACTATATACTGTACTTTTCTGACTGAAAGAATTGACTCTGACATCGAGAAGAACATATAATAACATCATGTGGTGTCACAATTATTTGTTGGTATTAATTTTGTTTGTGACTATACACATGATTAAGAATAATAATTCTTCTATATAGAAACCTACATCTTATAGTGATACTAATAGTATATGGAACAGTATTGTGCTCATTATGTTTACTGAAAGGATCTAAAGAAGCTGAAGAAATTAAAAAGTTATATAGGAGAATTGTGGTGGAATGATTTAGTTGATGAGGATGGTTTGGTGATTGGTGATATCCAAGTTAATGTGACAAACAGCATAATTATATTCATGCTGTATAATACAGCAGAAAGTCATTAATATCAGATTAAAAAAACGAGTTCTCAAATCAGTAACAGTTTATTTTGCTTCCTTCCTAAACACAATGATGTTTCAAAACACAAACAGCAGAATACAAGAGATCAATAATGCAGCATTTTTACTCGTATTAAGAAAATAACTCCGATAAAACCCTCGCAGATAAAATGAATAATCCTTTTGATGTTCCCTCGTATTATTTATTTTCTGTAAGAGAAATATCATCTCCATCATTCAACGTCAAAGTGAGGAAGAGACAACAGTACGTTATGCAATACAGACATAGTATCAAATTTGTAATTACCGGTTACTTCGTTATTGCTGTCCTTATTCTTAAAAGACACTTAGTACTGGAAACAATATATTAATCTAGTACCAAAATTGTTTGAAAAAATATATAAATTTGCACAATTATATATCAACACAAGATTTTTTTTTATGGAATGCAGTATCGCATTTTCAGTTAATAAGGTATTTTAAGAACCACATCATCATATTATTCTAATAGCGTCAATATATTTAAAATAAATTTCATCAGAGATCTCATCATCTATATCTTATCCTGTTACCGTGAAGAAACGTACGGAAATGTAATTTATTTTTGGATTGCGTGATAAATGTGCAACTGAAGTTCTGCCACTATCAGATAAATATTTCTCCCAAGCTTTTTTATACCCCTGTGATCAGATTACAAGTACTGCACGCACACAGTACAGTAGATGTCTAATCTGTGATGGAGAAAAATTCACTTCTCGCCTTCACTTTTCTCTGGTGTCGTCTATGGTAACTCTATACTGTATATCAACACTGAGTTTATTCACAAAATAATGTTACTTATCTGAAGAGTTTAACACGCTTCACATTAAAAAAAATATATATATATTGTAGTTTTATTATTATTTTGTCCTGTAGTTTTACAGTAATAATGATTTGTAATTATATTGATTTCTTTGCTCTAAATTGCTAATGAGTGAAGATTATAAAAATTTTACAGTTTGGCTGTAAAATGAAAAACACTGCTTATAATATAAATGAAACTTTGATTGTATATGTCATAAATGTTCTGAACTCGTGAGCTTTCGGTGTTGTATTTTATGTTATCGCACTTTGATCTAAACTGTTATAGTAATAATTTATTACATACTCAAGAAATATATATAAAGCATAATACCCAAGGTTACTTCGACTAGACGTGGTTTCTCATTCTGAGATAAATTATTTTGTAACTATTATTTTTTTAACATTCGACATTATACATAACCATCACATGCATCACTGTATAGTTCAGCGAGAATAATTAAATTTCCTGACCTTTTCTTCGTTGAACTTCTCTTTCAAAATGTTCAGCAGCAAATTTATAAATATCTTTAGGTTGATGTCGAATCACTTCTTTCGATAAATTCATCAGCAACGGTTCTAATTCGTCGGGTACGGTTACTCTCATATACAAGGGCTCACGGTCATATAAGGGCTCACGGTGATCTGGAAAAAAGAAGAGAAAAACAAAGAAATGGACAACATCTGAATTGATATTATATATCAGTCTGGTATATATTTATTTCCGTTCTCTCTGTAGGTCATGCAAAGGTCACATTTTCCATAGAGGAATCGGTTATCGGTTTAATTGTATCTCGAAGGTTCTTGAAGGAGTGCACGACCTACTTTTGGAATTACTATTTCCAGATTAAGCATGCGAATGAAAGATTTCGTGTGTGTAATTTTACTTACACTTTTATGCTATACTCATGTGTGCAATTTCAACCATAATCCAGGATATATATGTTTAGAACATCATCGATAATGTATAGCTATGATTTCGTGACCTTCATTACGTATAAAACTATTTTTTGTACAAATAGGAGAATGAAATTGAGCTTGAAACTTAATCGGTAGATTTTTATGCATAACTGGGAAATTAATGATACTTCTTTTACAATAGCATATTTAGACTATACTTTGATTAAAAATAATACAATTTAGTGCATAAAATTATTAGCTAACTGATATATATTTAGCCCTGGTAACTTTTGTATGAGAAAACCTTATGAGTAAACATAGACTGCTATTTCTTGTGTTTTATGAAAATAACTAACTTGATAAAATAATATCTCAACAGAGGAAACTATTATTTACCAAATTGAGTAATATAATAATACTATTGTTTTAAAGTATCACTACTCAAGTTTACTTTTAAAAAATCTATAGTTTCTGTAAGACTTTAAATCACGAACAGATTTTTTTTTTTTACGGAATTATCTTCTATATTAATGAAATTGTTAAAAGAAACGTAATGAAATGCTGAATCTGATGGAGATAAAGTTTAAACCGAATAAAATAAAGAACTAAATATTTCAGAATTATAGAATCAGTATTATTCCAAATTAGACCGTCATATTGTTAAGAATAACGTGCAACCATTGGATATGAATTCAGTTCAGTGTCCTTTCCTCTCTGACATGTTTTCAAACACGTGCTCAATGGAGAAAAGAATCATTCGTTTGGAGTTGCTCACTAATCTTTAGATGGAAATAATGTTTTATAAAGTCATGTTTAAATAGGTATAATGATAGACTATGAATAACACGTAATATTAATAATGAGGTTTGAATTAGATGATTACAAAGAAAGCTTAGAAAGGCAAACAAACGTTAGAACTGTAGAATCAGATGAAAAGTTTCTAAATTTAAAGATCTACAAAATTAAATAAGATATTATGTATTTCTAAAGTAACTTGTTAATTGAAAGTAAGTTTTAATTTATATTTTTAAACATCCAAATTTCCTATAATAAAGACATCTAACTCTTACTCCGAAATCATACTTACACATCACTACTGGAAATGTGAGGAACCTCTTTGATGGTAATAACGACAGTAACTTATTCACATTCTGGAAGTATTCACATGTGACTACCGTACCCCTTAAATGATTTGCATGAAAAACACAATCACTTGATACAGACATGCGCAAAATAAACTTTTAAACTTCCAGTTACGAAAACAACGGCCTTTCAATCTTTTTAAGACTTATAAATAATACGAAAATCCAAGAAAAACAAGTTATGTTCTACCACGGAATAAGCGATATGTTTCCAATAAGTATTTTGTTACTTTAGAAATATTTCTAAAGTAGTATATAAATGATGGATAAGGTAAAGGAACTATAAAACGGAAATCAAAGTCAATGCTCTTGAACCGTCCCAAAGGTGTACTTTCTACCTGGCAGCGACTGGTCGACTAGGCAACAGGACGTATTGAATATTTTTCATTGATTAGTCAATTCAAAGTTATATTTTGCTCTCAAACACACAAACAACATGAACTTCCAAAATAAAATCTCGTAGAATAATCTTACAAGGTTAGATAAAGTTTACTTGTTTATTTTCTGGGTTGATGTACCTTTTGATATCAAGTTTTTATATAAGTTATTGTAGGACGGTGTGAGATAATTTCTTTATCATGACTGTAAAAATTCTTTTTCATTTGCTATTTTTTAAAACTCTTTTTCACATAATTACATGTCATTTATCATTTATTACATGTAGTTTTGTGAATATGCTACAGTTTATAGGAATATATTGCATATAATATTTCATGAGATCTTTATTATGTGACCTTTCCTTCATTTTTATTCTCTAAGCACTCTTATAATAGTATAGTGTGTCTGTTGCGCTAGACGACGACTATTAATTAGCTTTGTTAACTTAATGGATAATTTTACAAATACAAGCTTCTCAGTGTATGATTGTGTAAATTTCCTCATTAAATTTTTCATCATTACAGTAACTATATATAGAAACAGTATCCTGCTACGCAGATAACCAAGCGCCTTCAGTATTTCACCGGGTTGCATAAGCATCTGGCGTAGTTTGGAGAAGAATAACGCGTAGGATTTGATATTTTTTCACTTAATTATTTAGCTCGTTCAAGAATTATGCATGAAATTCATGTTTTCCGGTAAATTGAGTAACATTATTATTATTTTATTTTTAATCAGAACTGTTAGAGGTAAGAAAATGAGATAGGTTAAAATGTAATGATTTCTGAAATACTGGACATAGAAAGTAATAATTTCTGAAAATCGCTACTGATGTGATTTAATTACAATTCGATTTGTAATACGAACTTCCAAATAAATTAAATCGTGAACCACAAACTCTCAGCTAAAGGACGGTTTTTCCGTAAAATAGTGGCAGTACTATTATAACATAATATTAATTGTATTTTTGATAAATTAACTAATTCATTCCACATCTTAATTTTTTATTTGTTAATGGTATTTTCAATAAAAATACATGTTTACTTCAGGTTTTATGTCGCTTTGTGGAAGGCCGGATAAATATGGTTATATACGAAGACCTATATATATATATACGATTATTATTAGGTTATGAAAAAGTATCCCTTTTTTGGACCTAACCTATTATGCTACTACATCTAACCAGTGAAATTTTTTTTAAAGAAAAAATAAATATATTGACGGAAATAAGGATTTTATGCAACGTTAATGTTAATTGATGTAAAGAATAATAATGTAATAAAAACTTCATATTTAAAAAAAAAATCGCATACAAATAAGTTTTGTAATAGTAGATGTTTATTTCCGTCATCACCACTTCGGTGGTAGAAGGAACATCTAAAGTATCTGTTATCATAGAGACCACGATATTGAATGATTTTATGCAATATAATTATTATTATAACAACCGAACCCTATTGCTTCATTATTAGTAACCCTTATTAAGTTATTTCTGAAAAGCGCATCAATATATAGATTGATTATAGTTATAAGCTAAGGAACCACTAGAACTTAATGGATTATGTATCAACGGTAAAGTTAAAAAAAGTGTTAGAGGTTGTTTAGTTTTTTTCCCACTAAATGGATAAATCAACTATTTTGACTATATTAAAATTTTCAAACCTCTTGAAACTCAACTACACTTCATCAACTTTAAATTAGTTGAATATATTAGCAATATTAAAGTAACTATTATAAAAGTGCATTAATTTTTCCCTAAATTTACGCATTTGCATTCAAAAATAATAAAACCTCAAATTAAGACCAACAGACCAGCAGAATAAAAACAATATTTGATACATAATAACAATAATTTATTTCTCTCAAGAAAATAATTTATATTTAGCACTGACCAAAATTCTGATATGCACCATTTTACATTACAGTATTGCACAATTAGTAAATGCACATTTTCCCACTTTAAATATTAACCATTTGAAAAATGTGAATACAACAGCAATGCACATAACTGCAATATATTAGTAAAGACACACTTCTGTACGAAGTAAAATTTGGTGTTATTACACTATTTTGGTGAGATGTACAAAATTGAATTAGAAACAAGAATATATTACTAAGCTTATTTTAAACCAACACTCCATTTTATAAAAATATACAAAACACAGAATTAGGTAACATTATAACAATTGAAGTCAGTAACAATCAAAAGTACGGAATTACATTTACAATACAACAATACTAAAAATATGGAATTAAGAAATAAAATAAGTCACTAGAATAACTTTCAGTTCAAAAACTAGGAGGGAAACCATTTCTAATTTCACTCATCTTTTTTTTAATGATTTTGTAGTTTTAAAAATGGAGCTCATAAACTTTTTGATTACCATTCACATGAATTTGGATATGGTACTAACAATAAGTATATCAGTAACATTTTTGGTAAAAGGTAGTCATATCTTGGTATCATACATTACTGCATTTAGTACCTACATTATAGCCATAGATGGGTAGTACCGAGTTACAAGTATCTCAATACCAGGTAATATCGAGATACTTTTGTATCTTTCATTCATTTTTCGTTTATTAGATGTACCACCAAAATATTTGAACTTCTGGACATCAGTAGAATCATATAAAAAAAGTATCTTTTAAAGTATTTCGATACTTTTTTGAAAAAAGTACCTTTTAAGGTATCTCTTTACTTTTTTTCAGGTATCTTTTAAAAGATACTTTTTCAGGCTCGCAGTATTTTTCATGTAAAATTTTACTGATGATAATTCAATTTCAAGAAGAAAAGATTATTGAATCAAAATTTTGGAAATATTTGTGGCCATTTTTAAAGTAATAATAAAACTGACGCTAAAAAAAAACTGTCCAGAAAACTTTTATATGGTAATTATTCAAAGAGAAGTATCTTTTAAGTCACTTCCGATACTTTGCAAAGTATCTTTTTAGTATCGAGATGCTTTTACTGAGAAAGTATCGTAAAAAGTATCTCAATACTTATTTTCATCTCTTACTCGATACTCCTTTAAAAGTAAGTTACCCATCTATGATTATAGCAAAACACATTTCTAATAGTTTGGAGTACTGTTAAAATATTTAAAAACCTTATTAAAATTAGCACCCTCCTAATTACAGTAATTAAAATTCACTTGTAAACACTTAAAGAAACAGTGAATTCCAATTGCAAAGTAATACATGTAAATGTAATCTATTTGTAATCCACGTTTCACTAGACAGTAAAATTCAAACTAAATTTCACACATATGAAGAAATTAGCCTACACAGATTCTTAAACAGTTCTAATGAAGTGGTCCAAATTCACTGAATTAAATTAAAGAAATGCAGCACACAGAATTTGGTCCAGGTTATTTCTAAAACATTAAATTCGCTGCTCTTAAGATATGGTACTGTTTATAATGTTTATTGAAGTCAGTCAATAATTTTTAGGCGTTTATTTGGGTAAGATCTGCTACTTAAAAGATGAACATTTTTCACTAAGAAACAAAAACATTAAAATGTTGAAATAAAGACAATCAATGTCAGTACTAATCTAGATACTAATAAGCAACTATATAAAATTTATTAAGATTTATACATGTTAATAATTATTTTGATAGATCTAGATATTTTTTATACTAATAACAATTTTTTTTGTCTTTCAGAGTAGTCAATTTATTGCAAGTAGGTATATCTAATAAACATACTGTGACTAGATGTGCAAAGTATATTTATTATTATATATATATAATATATATAATAATAAATATACTTTTACTGTTAGAGATTATATTTGAGTAATGCAAAAAAAAAATTAAATAAATTTTACTTCAACAGGTAATAGTTAAATTTTAAATATCTTGTTACAATACCATGTACAAAAGGTGCAATTTTCAAATATTAAACCAAGGCTAAAGAAATGAAATGATGTTACTTAATGCACCTGAATATAATCATGATGTAGTTTACTATATTCTTAAAACTTTAATATTCTTGAAAATTTGTATCCATTATTGTTTTATGTTTTCTTTTCTTTTATATCAACAGCATTAATTCAAAATACCCAGTTACAAATAAACAGACTGGTTCAATGAATATTTGTAATAACAAGTAAGCATATAAAGTAGATCAAAGATAGAATTAAAATTTTAGATGTAAGCTATTTCTGTTATTGAAATATAGTTAAAAGAGATGGTTTTTTTTAACCATAATCCATTTTTTGTGCAAATCAATTTTTTTTAATACTGTATTTTTTTTTTACGCTACTGTTTAAACAAGTCATTTCTCTATAATACTCTTATATAAGAATATTTAACTACTATTATAATGATGTATCACACATTTATCAAAAATACACAGTAACATAGAAAATAGTCAGTCTTGCATAATTGGCATATTTGCTTCTATGATTAGCTTAAAATTATACCATAACACAAAAACTAGAGAAACTCATAACATTAACATTTGCAATGCCTTTTAACAAAATGAAGGATATTAGTCATATTAGTCTGCTAAGTATTACCAATAACACATTTGCAGTTTAAAGTTCTACTTTATGACTGCTAAAATACATAGACTTTGAGATGAGTTACATTCTTTGAGTGAAGATCATCTGAATATTGTAGAATAAACAGAAAATTGTGTATTTCTATGAAATTTGAAGTTGCTATCACATCACCGTTATTTTAATGGCTAAATTAACATTCGTATCACTAATCTCCATTAACTAAACTTTTTAAATATTAAACAATGTGTTATAAAAATATTTGAAAGTCAAAGAATTTACAAATTACCATATTATAATACTGTATTGTTACCCGGGAACAAAAATACTTTTAGTAGCACTCTAACCTAGTGTAGTAAATATGTGGAAATTAAGAAATTACAAACAAAAATTGATCATCCTAAATTTTCACAATGTCTATAAAATAACGACTTCTGCTTTCTTGCTGTGCATAAGTAGACTAGATTGATTATTTCAAAATGAATAAATATTTTAATGAATTGACCTTAATACTATTAATTTTTTTAGATGATATATTGATGTGAAAAACATTAATTTAAAAAAATTACAGTAGGCTAGAATTGTTGAGTTTGTTTAAAATAATTAAACATTTAAAAAAGGTGATATTGAGAAAAGGTTTACTAAAGGTGAAAGAGAAAATAAACAATACGTAGTTTACTACTAATGATACCCAAAATCAACTGAGAAAATATCAATGCTCCATCAGTAATAAAAACTAAATTTTAAAATAACAATCAGTAAAAAAGAATTCAAGGGCAGAAAGATTTATTATGACCAGTCACTGATTTCTTTTCAAATTCATGTAGGCCCAGTTTGGTCATATATGTTCTTCACTACAGGTACTGGCTATCAATATTATTTCACAAGAATCACTTAGCAAGTTCTAAGACTTTATATTACAACTTCCTTATTCCACAGTAATCACTAGCAAGTTCTAAAACTTTATTAAATCTTTCTCTTTCTCCTAATAGCCGCTAACTCCAGGATACCTGAAAAGAGGGGTTAATGTATGGATGGATAGGTAAGGTATGTATGGAGTGGTGGCGCCAAACTCTTGTCCAATAGGGAGTCATGTGTCCCTGATAGGGGGAGAGGTAGGGGCAAAGTAATAATAATAATTACGGTATTTCAATTTAGTTTGCAATTAAATCCATTTTAAGGCTAAAGTATTTTAACACTTATTTTTTTACAATTAGAGAACATTGTATTAATCTTATGAAAAATAACTAGAAAGATAATTAACAAATATAAATACAGTAAGAATATTGCTTTACAATAGACTCCCAGAAAAATTTACAATGACCTGTGATAAGTCATTACTTATTACTGTATTATTAAATTAGTTTATACATTCTCACCTTCTAACATAATATATAAGAGTATCATATGAATACAGTTACAAACTTTTTATTTTTGAGTTTTTAAATTTGATTCTTCTCTCATTTTAGATCACCAGATCAGATATATTAATACCCATGATACTATAGAACTTGCAATAAATTAATAAAAAAACATGTAATTTATATTAAGCAAACTTGTAAATTTGATTATATTGCTGGGGTTGAAGCCTGAACAGTTAATTTGTTGTTTTCATCAACATTATAAGGCTACTATTCTTAATATTTTAGTCCCTGATGGCAGGTCACCACCCCTTTCCCCACCAGTGGTTCATATGCCTCCCTCCCACCCTTTTTGGCGCCACCTATGTATACATGGCTAAGGCAGCATGGTAAGAAAAGAAACTTAGACCCTTCACACTCCATTAACAGAAGAGTAGAAAAAAGGAGCATTGCAAGGTTAAAAGAAAGAATTAGAAATGAAAATAAAAAAAGGATAACAAGAGCAGAATGAAAGTTATGAAACCTACAGAACGGTATCAAAATTTTAAACTGCAATAAAAATATTTTCAGTAATTAAAAAGCATTGCATAAATACACATACATTAAAAACACAATAGTATCAAATATAACAACATAATCAACAATAACATATTCAAAGAATTTGACAATGAGATTTTGCTTTTGTTTGTTTATCAGATAGTTTTTCAATTGACCTTTGACATTCTTGAACATAACACTCATACTCACGATCTTGTTTTGATGAAGCAACAATTTGTTCTTTTCTGGCGGGAACTTCTACAGCTTCTGCACACTTATAACAACATGCCCAGTGTTGAAAAGGTACACAGGTATTACCCAGGTAGGAGTTCTTGAATGTAAATACTTTGTAACCTAAAAGACAAGAAAGGAATGTATGTTATAGAATATTGTGTTAAGGTTGTGTTTCTATAACTGTTCTATATCTTTGTATATTCTCAACTACATGAATGTAACACAGCATTATATTTGCTACCTATTGTAAAAATTATTTAAAGGATATCTGTGAGCTAAATATATTGAATTTCAATAACAATCCAGAGATAGCTAATCCTCTCTGAGAGCTCACTCTTCAACACACTTTCTATATCAGTTAGCAAAAATTGTATAAATATTTAAAAAAATATTATTTTTTTTTTCAAGATTTTCTTGGTACTGTACATTGAAAATTTGAAATTGTTATTTGTAAGAATGCTAACCTTTAAAAGAGGAAAATTTTGCTAGATAATTGTTTACAAATTCATTTTCTCTCAAAAATTTTCTAGTGCCCATTTCTGGTCACTTGAACTTCCAGAAATTGAATTTACTTTTCATTGCCTTCATTCTGAATTTAGCTTGCTTCTGCTACATACATACCCATTTTAATATAAATCTATACTGTGTCTCAATTTTAAAATGTGAAAATGGTTACTAAAGGCTATATTCTCATGTCCTGTGCAAGTTTTACACAGGGGTAACCTGTCCAAAATTACAATCCCATTCTACATAACTTGTACACTGTACACACTTGCACAAGACATCAAAATAGAGCCTTAAGACTTCAATTTCTTGCCTTCCATACCTGACTGAGTGCTGAGTTTTGCTCCAGTACAATTTGCACAGACGTTGAATCTATAATAGAGATCAGCTACATAATCTTGAATAGAAGCAGCTAAAACTGGTGAACTGAAGAAATCTTTCTTTGAAGCAATCACAGCTTTGGCACTTAAGAACTGTAAAGAGTCTGGATTTGATATTCGAGTGGGCCACTGGAAAAATGTACTGTCACCCCTTTGTTCTAATATTCGTTCGTTTACGTCTGTATGATACCACATGAACGTTGCTTTGAAGTAATTGTGATTTCCATGTCGATGAACTGTTTCTAATGATTTCATTTCTAAGACAAATCCTGGTAATGCATCGAGTAGATTGTTATCTAAATAAAGTTCTTTCAGACTAGAACAGAATGTTAATGTGTACGGTATTGATCGGTTTTCAAGTTGATTGTTGGTTAGAGAGAGGCATTCGAGTTTGTTGAGTCGTCCTATATCAGATGGAATTAAAGTTAAACAGTTGTGACGTAATGTTAGCACTTTTAATTCACCACACAAGAACACCTGGAATAGAAGAAATAGGATACATATAAATTACCTGCTACCGTAGTTATCAAAAGATTTAATGGTATTGAAAATTTGATATTGGGAGCAAAGAAATACTGGTCCACAGTGCCTGGTGGCATTCTCTTTTTGAAAGTTATAGTGTAAGGCTTTACAGACTGAAAATTGTGCTAATCAAGATTTTCAAAAATAAGGTTTAAAAGAATGAAAAATGGTATGTAAAATACTCTTATGTATTGTAGGTCTATTTACACTTCTCAATATAAAATCACTTGAATAAATTCTACTTCTTTGAACAATCTGATGAGATAAAATTGTTTTGTCGAACCCAGTATTGAACGGTCACTTTTATCTTATTCTACAATAATAAATTAACATACTCTTCTAATTTAAGCAACTTTACCTTGCTGTTTCTATCAATTTAAATATTACAAACTTTAATATTTGGAATTAAATAAAGATGAACACATTTGATACCTACTTCTCTTGGTAGTGCTGTCATATAATTGAATGCATTATCCAAATGTAATTCTGTGAAATTGTGCGTTGACAGATAAATTTTGAGAAGTGACTTCTGTGGTTTCGGAAGACCAAAGCATAGATCAGTCTTTTCTTCATTTTCTCGCAACTCCTGTTGTCGTACAAACTCAACAAATCTCTCCCCTGTTGATTCCAATGTTACAGCCAAAAACCATAAGTCTAATGGACGAAATGTTTCCTGAAAAATAAAAAAAATGCTGGAATTATAAAAATGTTACCTGAAGCTTTTCAAGTATTGTACAATGTCATTAAAAATTCGAGATGATATTTCGTTTTTATTAAATTACTGTAACCTATATTTTAAATGAGATTGTTTACAGTATTACTAAAAATGTAGTTTGATAAATGAATCAAGGACCTAGCCTAACTTTGTAATTGATTTAGGAAGCAAAAATACTCGTATTGTCTATTTCATCATTTGTTACGTGCCTGAGTTCTGCACATTAGTTGGAACTCAGTTATAAATGTGAGAACCTATAAGAAAATTTTTTGAGCAAGCTTCCCCGGAGGCTTGCTCAAATTTCGACTACTTAAAATTGATATAATTTCATTAACCAAACTTTATATGAAAGTACATGAAGAAGTGTAAATATTAAGCCTAATTACATTTAAACCAGGAATTTTTTACAGGTTATAAAAGAAGAAAAAACGTGGTCATTTCTCTTTTTCTTTAACCTGAAAAAAATTACTGTTTTTCATCTTTTACCTGGAAAAAATCATGTCTTAAAGATATTGAAATATAGTTAGGCTTAATATTTTCAGTTCTTCATGTACTTTGATATGAAGTTTGGTTAATGAAATTCTATCAATTTTAAGTAGTTGAAATTTGAGCAAGCCTCCGGAGAAGCTCAATAAATTGTCTTATAATGGGAACCCATATAATTGAGTACCAATGAATGTGCAGAACTCAGTCAGACACATAACAATATTTTCATCAGGACAAAGCTTTCACAAAGGTTACGCCCTGACTGTTGCATGGCGAACAATCTAAGAACACTACGAAGTACTGGTACGAACCTATCCTGCTCTAGGCTGGTTATAACTAAGGAAACAGTTTTTAGCAAGCAATATTTTTAAAAAATGAACCTCATCCAAGACTGTGGAAGAGTAGTATGAAGATGTGTAACTACTTACTTTGGTACCGGGTAACTTTGCTGTTAAATTGTGAATCAGGTAACAATATTAAAAATATTTTGTCACTTCAGATTTATGAAAAAACATCTGAAGTTTCCATTTCAAGGGGTATTTCTTTAATTTTCACAAAATCTTTCCATGTTTTCTTTCCCCATAAGAATTACACTATTTTGACCTCCACAGTAAAGGCTAATTGGATAATTTTAAGTTACTTAAAAACAGTAGATTCGAACGCTCGCATCCAACCTTGTTTAGTACTTTTTTTTAAATGGGATGACAGGAGACTAATCACACCACTAAATGATCAAAATGAAAATGGTGAGATTAGGCCTAGTCTCAAATTGTAGTGATCTACGTTGTAGACGATGCAAAGTACCTTCGACCAGAGTCTCCGACAGCAGACTATGCATGCCACTCAGGGTAATATACTGCAGTATCTTATGAACGAGGATCACAAGAGCCACAATGAAAAGACAGAAAGAGTTAACCTATCCGAGAATGGAGATTGTCCTATCCGAGAATGGAGATTGACCTATCCGATCAACACGAGATGATACTAAATTAAACCCAATATAACTTACCATTTCTGTTTGACCAGAGGCAATGGGTGCATCAGTTGACTTATCCTCCAGTTCATCTGGTTTAGCGTGCTGACTGTGTTCCATGATTTCAGGGATAATTGTATGAAAGCCCCATTCTTTATGATTAAGCAACTTAACTTTCAAAAAGTCCCATAACTTCTTGTTGTCTTGAAGGCGTTGAAGTAAGAGTAACTCAAAACAATGAAAAACTTCCTTCTCTTCACTCATTTTGATAGCACTTGGTAATTAACTGATTTACATGTACTTACACAACATTATCGTTATCTGTTTATTAACATTCGAACATGTCGTAGAGTGAGGTTTTGTTTTTTGCTTTCTTTTATCAAAAAATTCACAAACTTTACACCTGAAAGCAGACGACAGATTCCTCTTGCGATGTAGACAGCTTTTCTGTTTGCTCTTTGTATGGTGTGGTTATTTCAAAAATTCCCGGTAATTATTACGATAGTTGTTTATTTTGAACGAAGTTCACACACTTGATGCTTCAATTACAGTTTACACATTTTTCTTTCATTAAAATCTACACTTTCAAGGAAAAATACTTATATTTGCTAACAAAATGTAAAAGATCGAAGGCAAACGAAGGAAAGATCCCGCAGGAAATCTGGTGGTGTTGTACAGTTGTGGACTTGTGGTTCAGAAAAATTACCACAATCTGTATTGAACTCAAAATAATGCGGTTTATGCAAATGAACTTTGCACTATCATTTTGAATATGAAAATAACGTATATTAATGATATTATCGAAATTAAATCTATGAAGTGCTTCTGCACAAAACAAAGGTAAATATATATAATATATATTTATCAGTTACGTATTTTCTTTGTAAAAACTCTGACATTTTGCATTGCAATAGAATTAGAATAGGCGTAAATAAAATTAAAATTGTGATATAATTATATTATTTTCACCGACAAGAAAAGATGACCTTTCGTTTGCCTGTTTTGTAATCGGAAAAGACGATTTCAATCCTATAGAAGAGCACTATGCGGTGCAAGTCTTGCACCGGGGTAACTTCCCAAAATCCCAATACCAGTACATGTAAGTTGCACCAGTGCAGACTTGCACGGGACACGAAAATGTACTCCTAAATATCGATGGGAAATAAATGGGAAAGAAGCAATGCCATCATTCCTACAATGATATATAAGAACCCAGCCACGAATTGACATACCGACTGTTATCCCTGTTTGAAGAAGTTATATTGCTCGTAATAATATTAGTAGAACTATCCCAATTTGAACTATGTAGTTTTTGTTTATTCCTTTTAACCAACTTCAAATTTGTAAATATTTTTTCTATGACCAAGAAATCACTTTTATAACTTATTCCCAAATATTAGTCCCGAAAAGCTTAATTTGATGGCGAATAAGGTATTTTACTTGAAAAGAATAAATGAAGAGTAACATAATGAAACGAATTGTTATTGTTTATTATATACCATATGTAAAATTAATGTAAAATATTATATCCCATGGAACAAAAATATATATTTTTTAATCTATATTTCTACAGTTCTAAAATATTTTACAAAAACAGAACTATAAAGCAATGCTTGGATCTATTTACTACAAGAATCCCAGTGCAGTAAAAAAACAGTTATAGTCAGAAATCAATTCTCTATACAACTGCAAATAACATAATCGATCGCCATGTGTTAGAATTAAAACAGGTTCCCTCAAGAGGTGCACTCAAGCACTTCCTTCGTTATTTAGAGGTGGAAACAACATACATAATAAATTATCTACTTCACACTTGAAAAAATCGTTTGCTTGCCCTACTGCTTTGGGAAATAATTATCTCTAATTTTATTATGAGAATTTACTTTGTTCATATTTATTGTGAGTTTTATTCAGTAGCAGCAATTTAGCACATTGTATAGTCAATAGCAGTGACTGATTTATAGTAGTCGAATATCCAGCACTTTCGTTATCTGTAATACGAGGTTGGATTGGGTCATACAGTGTTCCTCACCATGAGTCCAGGAAAAGTATAATATGATGAGCTCTTGGCAGTGTAAAACAGAGGTATTTAAATGAATAGCTGCGAAATATTTCAGCGCTGTACGTCGTTTACTTGTTGATATTTAAACAAGGCATGCTGTATGTACTGAAGATGGTCTTAGAGAGGTTTTATATGAGTTTTTGGAAGATCAATCTAAAACCTTCTAGCAAGAATTGATAAGAGCATTCGAAAACACTTGCAGAAATTGCCTGATGTTTTTTGAGGTTAAGAACTTAAATTAAGTTGTATATTAAATTAAGCACTTAAATTAAGTTGTATATTAAATTAAGAACTTAAATTAAGTTGTATATTGAATTAAGCACTTAAATTAAGTTGTATATTAAATTAAGAACTTAAATTAAGTTGTATATTAAATTAAGAACTTAAATTAAGTTGTATATTAAGAACTTAAATTAAGTTGTATAATAAGTTGTTTATGAGAACTTAAATTACGTTGTAGTTCATTAAAATATTGTTTTCTTTGTCTGTTGCAAAATAATAATTTAAAGTTATCCACTCTTCGAATTTTGGAATATTGACCACCTTCAGGTTTTTGTGAGTTCACGTTAGTGTGAACTGAAATAATAGTATTTGTTTACAAGACAGGAATATATTTTTTTTAATTCAAAGAAAATTAACTCACATTTCAACATATATTTTGCCGCAGAGAAGACATCAATTCGTTCATTTTATAAAATGTTTTAAGAAGTACAATTACTAATCACAAATTTAAATAACCAAAGTACACCCGAAGCAATAGAAAGATTGTATAGTGGGATTTTAAAAACCTGTACAGGTTAGGATTTACAACATAGTAGGAAATACATTTCGGACACAATAAACGAAAAGGAATTATATAATGAAAATGAAAAATTTGTTTTTGCAAGTATGGAATCCGAAATCGGCGTGATCTCACAGCGATGTAATTATAAAACAATAAAATAGTATAATTTGTGAATATTTTACTTGAAATCACAATATTCATTCAGAAAATATGATAGCACAATAATAATGTATATATTATAAATACATATAAAAGAAAAAGAGGATTTCGTATGCAGTCATATACAACAACTGGTATCATTTGGCAACTATAAATAATTCTCCACCAGTTAACTGCAGTTCAACATGATCAATGAATATTACTTCTATTTTCAAATGTTCTAACTAAATCTCTTCATATATGAAATCTGAAAGTGAAGTACTAACCGCAGAAAGAAGAGAAACTGGAACTAAAGGTAAAACAATAAAAC
>JAQIWE010000107.1:0-32010 GCA_034698565.1 Campodea plusiochaeta
ATCTTTGGATATCTGTTGAAAGATATCCATTTGGATATCTGGTGTACAAAATTTTTAGTAGTGATTTACCCCTCGCAAAAACCTCAATAAAACCTCTATAACAGAAAACCCCACGATGAAATTTATAATTATTAAATTATACGTCGGAATTAAAAAAGCAGCAAAAAAGGTTCCGCTGTAAGCTGTTTAATAACAAATTGCATTGCGTTCCTGAAACACCAGCTTTAATGAAAGTCGAGCAATGTACTAATTTGAAGTGGGCGGTCACCGTGAACGGAAACTATCGCCTTTTACTATACCACTTACTCATTACCTATTCATATATGCAAGCAATAAATCAATGCATATTTAAAATGCTAGCGAAACAATCACATCAGTTGCCGATGTCAAAATTGTCAAAAGATAATTAGTGTATTAGATGAGAATGGGTGGGAACTCATGCTTTTGCTTTCGGATACAAATTACGATTTTCATGTTTCAAATAAAGAGATATCAAATAATGACAAAGATTGTTTCGCTTTTCATTCACGCGGATGTGTTGATTTGATATCTGAAATGATGCTTTGGAATCGCTTGATATCAAATTGATTTTGTATAATGTGTATCTGTTTGTAATATTTGGAGTGATATTGTATATAATAATTGTTTGGGATGTATAGTAGAGTCGACTCAGTCGAGTAGAGTTGTTTCTGAATATTGATTTTGTTTTATATTCCTTTTATTACATACAGTTATAAGATTATAATATTTAAAGTTACTGTGGTAAAGTGTAATTTTATGTGACATTATATTTCTGTTAAAAGGTAATGTTTTTAAAAATAATATCCATTTACAAAGTTCTTGTAATATAAAAAGCATGCATATAAAGCATTATTCACCATTCAACAGTACCCAAAAAGAAAATTACAATTGAACTGGTAGTCTCATAATTTTATTGAAATGGTTGTGATCTCAGTATAAGCATGGATCACAGCGTAATAATATGATTTAATATTTTGGGATATATTAAGTTTCTCGTAAATGGAAAGGCTTGGCATTTGTATCCTAGAAAAACACTATAACAATATCCCTAGGAAAATTTCAATGTTCTTCGTGCTGTTTCAAACACATTAAACCTAGTACAAGACACATTATCTTTCCTTAGTTTTTGAAAGTGAAACTTTAAACGTTGATGAAATACCCTTTTTCTACTTGCAAATTCAAGAGTGCGTGATCTCTGATCTTAAAATATTTTCCTACCAAAAGAGAAGTCTAAAGAGAATCTCAATCCAGTCTGTCTTCTGCTTAAACGAAAAATAAAAGCTTTGTTAGAATGGAAATATGTTGACTAGAGAGGGGATTTGTGTTAGATAAAGCACTGGAAAATCGAATCCGATCAAAAAGATAAAAATCAAAAATTTAAATTTGACTACAAAAAGATTATCTTGAAGATACTTCCTGTTTTTATTGTGCTCGAAGTTATGAGGGGCTTATGATTGTTTAAATAGTAATGCTGTATATTATGATGACCAAATATTTAGGTTCTTAAAAATATGTTGAAATCAATGTTTTAAGAGAGTTTTTCATCCTGCTACTAAGATAAATTCCAAACATCACAGTCGTGTGAAGAGAATAAACTTTTCCTGTCACCGACTACGTTTCTTCAGGAAGCAGTCAACGTACACACACACATACAAAATAATTAAATCCTTTACTTATATACGCTACAATTGAGTACGAAAACGTACCCGTATAGGTTAATCGACTATAAAAAAATAAGATTACATAATTCTAATATGATTTGAATAATTTATATGCATTTGACCTGTATATTTAATAAATATAAATTATTTTAGAATCTGCGTAGACAGAATATAACAACAGGCTCGCTCATAACTTTAATGCTTCGTTGTGTTATGGGAAATGTAGAACATTCTTGTGGTTATACTTCTGGTGTTATGTTATTTATAATGGTGAATGTGGAGTGTGTGTAATTTGCCTTGGTAGTTGGAAGCAATTTGAAGTATTTGTTGAGATGTAATATATTTTGTAATAATAATAAATATTCTAACATCTTTGAAGGGTAATTATCAGGAGCTTTATATGAACTTTTTTTCCGTAAGTGTCAGTCTTCTGTCGTAGTATTCGTAGAGTTTCTGTATTTCAAAAGATTTTTCTACACATTTATTTCCAAAAAATACATGAACCATTTCTAATATATCCTATAAAATAACTTTATTCTTATAGTCCTAAATATTACAGCGAACACACACATTTGCTGTTAACAAATACTTAAAAGTGCAAGGTTTTCAAATAATTTGAAAATATTATTATTCGTTAGTAAGAGTCAAGATAAAAATATTTAGTTTACTGCCAATATTTCATATAATTTATCGCCACTCTGTAAATTAACGTTGAAATCTAAATAGTGGTGAAAATGGTATTTCGTCATACTGTATGTTTCGAGGTAGAAAAATTCATTGAAGAATGAAATGCGCGTATGAAACAGCTGTTTGACAGAAAGGGAAAGTGAACGATCTTGTATCAGCACATTGTAAAAAAAAACTCTATCGCTCTAATACTGACCTATGAAAGTGACATTTTCCCATGAAACAGAACTGTCAAAAAATAAATTGACGTCAAAGTTGGTGTCAGAATATACTCTGTGGTACAAAGTTAATTTCATGAACTAATGAACATGTGAATATAATAACCAAGATGTATTATACATGTACCAATTGCACATGCTATACTAAGGTAGAATCTTCCAATTTCCCCAATATCAAAATTTGATAATACTACATAATTGTAAAAAATTAAATGAACTGTTATAAAAGTATTCAAAGAGCAACAGTAACAATCAAAATAGAAAAATGAAGCCCCCGACGCTGTTAAAGCTTCTACTACAGCTAAAATATAAGAAGATGTGTTTTTCAGATTCAGAGTTCAAAATACTGACAAACGATCAGAGTCGTTTCAAGACGTGCCACGGTGCCAGCAATTTCTACTGGACCCTTTTTGTAACTTAAAATATTGGAATTGACTCAGTTCATAATTAATGCAAGTATTTGGAAATAAAATTAGAGTTACCAGATCAAAATAAAATTAGGGTTACCAGATTACCAGATTTTTCACGTTTTTGTCAATACATCCATTATTCACACTTACTAGTTATAAATAAGTTTTCTTTTCTTTCATATGAATATAGTTTAGTCGTACTTCAGCAATCACAATGAAAAATAGTAACATTTTCAACTTCAAAGCATAATTATTGGATGCATGAAGCAAGTCAAAAAAATTTGAGTTCGTAACTTTATTCTTAAATAGCAATTACTCAAATTATTAAATATTAATGTGATAACTCAAATTTTCTAATTTGATAATAATCTTTTATTATATTTTTTCTTTTCCAGCGACATGCGAACAGGAAATATTGATTTCTTTAAAAGTTTCATGTAGAGAAATTTTCAACTTTACAAAGTTACAATGCATCCTGGTTGCAAATACACAAACATATTATTATTTACATATCTTTCTAATACAATAGAAATTATTCTGTTCCTTTTCTACGTCTAATTATTATTATTATAACCTTCCTCGTTCTTTAGGAGAACTTTGGAGGTTTATTCCAAATATTGTTCTCAAATAACAATACTGGTTAGTTGTTCTTTAATTCCTTGTTTGTTTAAAGATTGAACATCTTTGATACTATACCACGTATTCCAGGTGTTGAGAGATACCACCAGCACTTTGTATAAAAAGATCACTAGTATTTATTGTAACATCTTGGTATATACAGAAAACGATAGAATCATATAAGATAATGAGCGTAATGTAATAGACTATCTGAGTATCTGAGACTGATCACTGATAAGAAGTAGTTTTTATAGTCCTCTATCACGTAGACAATTTGTGGACTTTTGTTGGAAGAGGCTTTGTGCCAATATAATGTAATATGTAATACTGCTGACTGGCATTATTGTAAATGATTATTAATAAAATACTATGTTGCAATTATGTTCCTGAGTTGACTTTTAAAATATAGTTGATGAAATGAGATTGAAATATGACGAAGGTTACATTATTATTATTATTATTTAAGATATTCAAAATGGAGTATGTATAATTAACCAGTTCAATTCATAGTAATGATTTTATTTCATTGCTTCTGTTTGACAAGTGTAAAAGGTTGTATGAAAAACTGAGCTTTTGGGAAAGTCATTATTAACAAAAAAAATCCATTAGTTCGAATCCCGTCAAGTTGATTTTTTTTCTTGTTCGTAACAGTCTGTGAATATTCCAGACTAAAAGAATATTTAAAAATATGCAAGTCATAATTCTGCAGACTACATTGAGTGTATCAAATACCGTGATAGAATGTAGCAGTTGAAAAAAAATACAAACTGGATGATTTGAATTAAGCTGAAAACAATATTTTGAGCATTATTAATAATATTAAAGGATTCACCAATTATTATGAGTGCTATTTTATTACTGTAAAGTTTGATCATTATTTAGAGGCCGCTTTGTCCATCTGAAGGGGTAGCAGCTATTCAAAAATTCTTGTTTAAACAATATTACAATTTTGTTAACGTTTACATCACACTAAACTAATTATGCATCTCTTTAAGAACTAATTGTTTTATTATTAGCCCATTATATTCAGAAAACTGTGAAGTAACATATTAATTATGTATAATAATAGAGTCACATATTTATGTTTATAACAAACATTTCATAAATAATAAATTAATGCCCTGAATGAAAAGGGAAACTCCTTATAAATAGAAAAAAAAAAAAAAAAAAAAATATTATAGAAGATATATTGTGCTGCCATCTGTTGACAAATTAAGAATGTAGAGAAGTACCATTTTATAAATAAAACTCTACAGTTTGAAACTTTGAAAAAATATAAAGCTAAAGCTGTTGTTTGAATATAATTCAGTATTATTGTTACTAAATACTACAGTAATACTTTTTTTACTGCTCATTGTCCTGTGAATATGAATATCCAGCAGAAGGTAACCCTAAGATGATACCGGCGATAATGGAACTTTGGGGCCCGCAGCAGTTCTTATAATATAAGTGGTACCTGCTACAAGTGAGATAACTTAACAGTTATAAGTTTCAAGTACTGACACTAAATCAGAAGAGTCTCGTCAATATTTTCCAGGCAAACAAGAACATAAGAGTGTTTATGGAAAATTATTGCGGAAGGGAAAGCCCGATCTAGTATTTTACTTTCTTTTACATCACTACCTATAATTTTAACAAAACTATGATATTTGCGATGAGCTGTTACCGTTTTTATGTTTTTTTTAATATTCTCGTAAATTTCTCCTTTTTTTCTCAATAAGGTACAGGCTCTTTTGAACCCTCCTAAATTCAACCTCAATGACTGAAACGATAAACACCAGACAAACTTGTGTGAATATTCAAAATAACTACGAAAACGTTTTGAACATATTTCAAATAAAATAAATACTACCGGAATAAAATACGTATATTCATGTGCATTTTTTGTGTCTTTTCTGAGCATGGAGTCCTAGATCATGGCCTACATTGCCTATTGGTTAATACGGCGCTGAAACGATTTACAGTATTATATTAAAACTTTAAAAGTAATGATAGTCAAATATTACTAAATAATTATGATAACGTTGCCCATTTGTGGAACGCTGTTATGTATCATCAATTAAATATATTATTTGTCTCTGAATTCTGATGACTGTTCCATCACAACATGCTATTTTATTTCACATTTTCATACTTATTCGAAATAAAGTATTCTACATGCACGTTCATGAGTTAGTAGAATGATCTCACTTACATAATAAATTTAGATACGAAAGGCATTCTCAGAGTATCACCTGAAAAATTAGTTACATTTCTCAGTGTTGAACTGGTATTCTAAATTAGCACAAAATTAGAATAGAATGAAACAGTAATTACCGATTTGATTTTCTGATATATTCCTCCTGTTATCATTGATTTACTGCTCTACACCAACAGTTTTGAACTTTCCTTAAGTCCAAGTTTCAGTTCCATGACGAGTTGCACATAACACTTAATTATTTCTAACCACTTGGATCCTTAATGGAATCTACGTACCTCATTAAATTTTTAATTTTAAACAAGTTGTACATTTAAAACGTGTAAAATTTTCATAAAATCAACAATACAGATTATAAGCGAATCTAAATATAACCTAGCTTAATCAAAAGTCCCCCCCCCTTGCTATTCTATATTGCGTAAATATTTGCAACAATCCCTTATACATAGAACAACAAAGAGAGCAAAATTGCATGTTTCCCAACTAATCAGATTTTTCAATATAACTCTCTATACTACAAACATATAAACAAGTGAAATACATAGAGCCCCATCTAGCCACCATATACTGCAATTACAAAAAGGGAGTATCTATAGTGTATAGTTGCAGTTTAAATAATAAACTTATATTGCATTATATAGGGGAGCCTAAAACGTATATGACTTTTGACTTTCATTTGACGCATTCTGTGTTGTTTTAATCAATTCTTTGTAATTATACATTTACAAGCTCTAGAATGCAGGATTTATTATCAGAAAGTAAATTAAAAACGAATAACTTTTGAAGTGTCTATATATTGTGAAATTTAACTTTGGTATTTAGAGTTCTGTCGATTCATTAAAGCAATAGCGGAGAAAAATATTCATCAGATGGTTGAATGATTCACTGAAAATTAATGTCCCTTACATAGTTATTTGAAAACAAAACAAAAACAGTACGGAATCAAATTATATTATAGAATCTACGCTAAGTAAAGGAACATAATTATCCTCAGTCATATAAATAAAGTATGCCCAAGAGAGTGGGAAATGAATTATAACTATATATGTGAAAATAATTGAGATTTCGATATAAATTATTACACAACGTCATTATACAGACTTTATAAATTTTGTTTAGCGATAGTGAACAGGAATTTTATAAACAAACTACTTTATGACTATATGAGTAAAACTATTCCGAAAAAGAACTATTACTTTTTCTGACAAAAAAAAGAGAGATAAAGAGAGAACTACATCAAATTACATACGCTCTCTACAAATATAGGGTAATGTACGGTTCTACATCACAAAATCCTTTTATACAACTTTTACGTTTCTTTATTTGTGTGCCTCTTTAATATATGCACAGGAGTTGTTTTTCCAAGAAAATTAGTATTTAATTACTTACTTTTTATATCTTTCTGTAGGGTGCTCGAGTACCTTTCATTAAGTATATCCTTCATTTTTAAACTTATTATTTCAGCATCTATTTTTCTTTCTTTTTTTCGAGTTGCTAATTAAAAGAAAAATTTAATAACCTCGTAGACTCAATTAAGAAGTACACCTTTTTCTTCTTAGGGTTGCGATATATAACAAATTTCATTATATCTATATTCTCTTAATAAGAAGTAATGTTATTGTTTATACAAAGTAAAATGTAGAATAATTTTTTATGCTGTTGTACTATAGCTTTGATATTAAAAAAGTATAAAACAGCAGTACAAAAGTAAATATTTTTCTTTCACTGATTTCAATGCATGATACATTGTTCTACAATATTATAGAAAAAAAGTAATTCAAATTCACAATGCAGAATGACGTTTTGTTAAAATAGTGAAACTTTTATAGGCAAAACTTTACAGTAGACTAAAATAGCAGAACAGTAGGTGTGCTATTGAATTTGCTATTTCAATTGAAAACCATAGTAGAAAAAGAGTTCAGGCATACATTAGACTAACTTTTAAAGTGTACTGCAAACGGCATTAATATTACATTGTTTATAATAATCACTTCAGTATTAATAATGTTTTCATTTATTTAAAATGATTAATTAGTTTTATTTCACATTTGATACCACCAGACCATGAATTTGTTTAAAAAAAAACGATATTGTATGCGTCATAATAATTGTATCTGTATGATCATGTTTTTATGGGAATTTGTTTAAGGATTTAAATGTAAATCAGTTCATGTAGATCAATTTCGCACCTTTACTTTTTATCAAATTTCATGATACATTATGAATATCGTATCGATTTGAGAAGCATTTAAAACAAGTTATGCGGTAAAAAAAGAACGAGAAATAGCTTTTTTTTCTTTCTCAGTTAAAAAAGTCTTCTTCATTGTGATTGTATATTATTAAATCATCACCAAATCACCAGAAGTTCAATAGTGAAGTGTTTCAACTTATGGGAAACAGAATAATTCAGTGATCCAGTGAAAAATACAATATTTATTCCACCTTGGTCAATTTGAATGATAGTCAAAATAATGTTAATAGAGCAAGCGACAAAAAAACAACCGATATGTCCTTCATGAGGATTTCATTATTTTAATGGAGGTGGCATTTATTTAATGGGGATAAAGTTCTGAAAAATCAAACATTACTAATGTTTATACAGTTACGGATTTTCAAAGAAGCGTTCCTAGCTGATTTCAGTAATGGTTTCCAGATTTCATCAAGATTTTTAAAAGTGATTTTTGAAGAATTACTGCATCTGTATAAAGTAAAGGTGTATACTGCAGATTGAAAATTCTGGATGTACGGTTCGTTTAACGAATATGTGGAAAATGCAGAATGCGTTAAACTTCCCAATCACTTCGTGTTTTAAAAATGTTGATAATAGAATAAAACAGTTTTCTTTCTGCATTGCTGGTGGTTTATTGACAGTACGTCCTTATCAAAATGATAGTGTATACAATCAATACGTGTCACTCCTTGCCTTCATACAGTATGTCCGTCTACAGTATAATATATAAGCTCCATGTACTCAAACCACGACATCAGTTTTGTAACAAAGAAACATGCAGTCAGAAGCATTACTTTAAACTTCTTCTTTACAAAAATATTATTGAATTATTAAACCAGACTCTTGATCCAACATATTTCTATTGAATTTATTTCACCACTGTCTAAAAAAACTCTCATATAACTTTTAGTTAGAATCTGTATGCTTCTTTTCATGTACTGTATGTGATATACAGTATCAAATTCGCTGTAGGACAAGTACTGTATAGACTGTATTTAAAATTACAGAAGGGTACTTTGTATGTCTACGGAAAACCTCAATATAAATATAAAAGCAGCTTATTGAATCTACAGACTGAAGTAAAGTATTTAATGTATTCTGGGTATTTTATATAAATTCGTATCATGTTTTAAAATACAATAATACTCAATGCCATATTGAACAATGGAATTTATATTGTACAGAGAAAATGCATATTGCAAAATGTCATATACAGTAAATTTCAATGAAAGAGAGAATCCAGTCTCAATCTAAGAGCAATGATAATGCATCTATAACATCAATGTGATTTTCAAAATCTCATAGATATTATACATCTAAATGTAAGATTTCAATACTAATTATCTCATTAAAAAGTCTCTATTATATATTTCAAAAGATATAGTTCGTTGTAGTTAATGCAATGATTTTACAATTTGCAATGTACACTTCAGGTAATTATTGAAGATCTAACCAACATGCATTTCATTTTCATTTGATACAGTCCTGTATATTAACGATTTTATAATAAATGACCGTATAATTATATTTTTTAATAAATTAAATTTTACTTATTTAGTTCTCCCCAGTTTCTATTTGTTTACTTTTGAACTTAAACAGACTTTCGAAATACTTTAAAATATGCAATAATGATCTAACCAACATCACTACTGATACTAGCTAGTAGCTACATTCTTTAGAATGTTATTTTACAGAAATTTATTTCATCCTCATCTTGATAAAAGCTATATTACAAACATTAAGCTGAAGGAGAAACAGGAAATCAAAATACACATTGATGTAAATTCCATCCCAGTGTTTTGTAGTTAGAACGAATGCCGATCGCTATTTCAGATTTCATGTAATTATTACGACGATAAATATTTGGATGAGATATCGGAAAATTTAACTTTTGTCAGTTTATTTTATTATTTGATTATGCAAGAAAAATAATATTTTAATAGTCTTTTATACATTCATGAAATACGTATCATATAAAATTGTGATGAATAGGGGACAAAAAGGTCTGTATTATAAGTCTAATTCACTCATTCTATGTTTCTTCACATATAATCCTTGATATTGAAAAACATGCATTATTTTATTATACTATTATTAAACCATATTAAACCTTTCATGTTTATTTAAACTATGATTCTATATTGGAATAATGCACTTCCACAAATCCGCTTATAGCAGAAAGTTTATTTCTGATCTGGATGTTCTCATACAAATAATACATAAATGTCGACATAAAACATTTTCATGTAACACAAAATAATAATTAAATTAGTAACGTAAGATAGTCTTTTATGCGTGTATATATGCGTAGATTGTAATGTAGGTCTGGTAGAAGCTGGTATCGTCATAAATTAAATGAGGTATTAGGATGCTAAATTGATTAATTCCACTCCTGCATTCTTAAAAGTAAGTCCCTCTGGACTAAAACAATTATTGTGATGGGCAAAAGCGGTTTCTGCATAAATGTTTGAGGTGTTGGTATATAATAGATTATTTTATGTTGGAAACAGTTAATCAGAGATACTAAGATAATTGTTTCTGTTGTTTAAAACTACCGTAATCACTGTTTTTAAGGTTCAATTACAAGTTAATACGTGTTCCAAGAAACAGGTTTTAAGTTTTAAGTAGGGAGAGAGTTTTGATAATCAGATATTAAGTTTTTTTAAATAGTGTTTAGTGTATACTGTAATACACATTTTCCAGTTCGTATTTGGAATAAATAAATATTTATGCTGATATAAAAGCATACTACTCAAATAAATATATGATTTCTAGAAGTTATTATATATAAATTTTAATCACTTAATAAAATACTCTCAAATAATATGTTATGCAAGATTATACATTTAAAAAGGTAACTTTTACATAAACTGTAACACTGAAAAGCAGAGAAAGGCAAATACAGTTTTTTAGTACAGTACTCACTCTTCTATGGATTCAAGATTTAATAGACATCATTCGGATAAAGTCTAGAGAATCGTAAACATTTAGAATTTATTTTATTCAAGTGACAGATTTTTAAAACCATTTTTATATAATAGTCTACTAACAAGAAAAAAAATCTACTGTTATAATATCACAATTTTGAATTATAATATTTGAACATAAGATACCAAAGTAAAGCAGCGTTTCAGATTGAACTACAACGAAAGTTTTAATTACTTTTTACCCAATTAAATATACACTGTTCCTTTTAAAATTGCAATGGAAAATAATATTATACTTCACTAAAATTCACCTCCAATAATATTTCCTACAGCACTCTCATCACTGTAAAGAAGAATAAGTATTTCATCTCAACCATACTGATCTGTAAGGTTGATGACCGTACAAAATTATTATTTTGGAGTGATCGTGCGAAAGATGATGAAGTTTCCACAATAACACTATCTCTCATCATAGTGTGGGCAACGGTTCGTTAAATAGAGCTTCAATTACAAGACAAACTTAAAGAGTAGAATATCCCGTCTTTGTTACTCTACCCAACACAGAGAAGAATACCTTCAGTATAGTAGTAAATAGTGTAGAGAGAGATATTGTGAAAGGAGGTCCTTCTGTATCAGGATGTGTATGTGTGTTTGTGTGGTTATATTCTGGTCACAATTCATTCTGATGAATATACAGTAGAAGATGATGAGATTCTTCATTTCTATTTCATTCGCAATATTTGAAGTTATTCGTGTAAATTATTTATTATTCATCGTAGAGCTTTCTTGTTTTCGTTTCATCAATAGTATTTTCACAAAAATGGCTATAATACTGTAAAAGTGATTAATATCTAGATATAATTTAAAACTGACTATCTGAAAATTGTGCAAAAAAAGAATAAGAATGAGGACGATATAGTTATGTACGACTACAAGAAGTTATAAACATAATTATTGTGCACTTGCGATATATTTTGCACTTGATTTTTTTTATTCGTTTTACATGGGAATTTATGTGTGATTACTCCTTATAAAAAACGAAGCATTATTCATCAATAACCCTAATGATGAAATTACACTGTTATACAGTAGATTAATAACACAGTTGAAACTTTACCTTTTCGATCAAGATTATATCCTCCTAAATTCATCCAAAGTGTACTATTCTAATGTTATAAGACGTTAGATTTTATTATGATGTCAAATCAAGTCCAGAAAATAATTATGCACTAAATGTCTTCAATGCTTACAGAAGCATTAGAACCAGGATTTCGACAAGTCTTTCTGAAGTCAAGAAGTAATATTTATTTATATAGCTGTACTCTGAATACCCATAGCATATTCATTATACTGAAGTAACAGCAAATGATCATGATTGTAACAAAATGAAAACTTCTTACTTTTAAACTTGGAAACCTTCCTACACTTTCTTGGAATCTTTTGATAAAATTCTATAACTTTAAATAATTAAGACTGAGAATGTTGTATTACACACCAACGGTTTTTGAGATGTGCAAAATATTCTCTGACTTTGAGTTGTTATTGTTGATGATTTCCTGCATCTCTTCTCCTTTCTTCGGGCAATATATAATTAGAAATAAGTGTATGAAAGTAATCTGTCAGCATACTAAAAGTGAAAGGTAAAACACGTGAGCTTTTTCTCGTAACAAAACTCCATTCTCTTGCCTGAACACACGTGTTGTTTTCTCTTTTTCATGGCATTTATATTTTATTGTTATGATTATAAAGAAGTATGTGTTCTATATTAAACATGTAGCAGATTTCAAGATTATGACATTAGGTAGAGAAGGTTAATAAATACATTTTGAAAATTATAATATTTCTGTAGTTTATGAATTCAACAAATTTTACAGTTTGAAGTTATAATTTTCAGAAATAAAGTTTTAGAAATATTGTTCCTGAATTCTGCTGCATGAAATACACTTCTTAAGGGGACAAGGGAGTCGTTTGAAAAATTTCTAAAAATTACGCGTTCGGGCGTCTTCTTATTGCTCTATCTAAGTTATTGTTAATACTTTGAGTTTCTACAAACGCCGCGCTTTAGAAAAATGCATTCTTGAAATAATATCTGAAGCAAATTTTTAATTAATTGAATTATTATTAATTAATGATTACGGAAACGGCATAAAATGTGCTCGGTTTCCACAATAGAAAAAACGTAATACAATAAATTTAAATTTTCCTTGCGTTAATATTTAAAGAATGTAATTTTATCAAGTGCGGCGTTTGTGAAATTTCCAAATTCTTAACGATAACTTAGATGGCGCCATAAGAAGACGTCCGAACGCGCGATTCGTCAATTGACTTCCTTTCCCTATTAATGTTGGAAAGTAAAGAAAAAGATATTTCATTAACTTATTATAAGCAAGATTGTGAATATGTAACATACGTCAACAACATAATATCACATTTCATTCAAAAATCAAAAATAAAAGAGCAATTAAATAAACAATTTCAAAATATTCAACTACAACCCCACATGCAAATACAAAATCAAAACTCAACTGAGAATTCGAAAACCAAACAATAAAATGTCCCTTTTATTCTCCAGCAAACCACTATAAAAATCCTCATTTCCTACCACTGAAACTAAAACTGATTCCATTTTGTGTGAATTTGTGTTCACCACGCCGTGTGTAAATAAAGCAGTGTATAAATCATTTTGGATTAAATATGCAGAGGACTGGAGAAAATTCTACGGCGAGATTAGGAAGGAGAGCACCGACTATTCAATGCCACCCAAATTAAGATCTATCACCTTTATATAGTCCACTCTTGCAACTCGATATCATGGAGTTTTAGTATTTGGGTCTTGGAAGGAGAAATTTTGATTTGGGTGAGATCGTGGGTTCTATAACCCGTGTGAGGTTAATATTAATGTTGGGGGATGTTATTATTTTTTGAAATATTTCTTCACTAGGGTTTGAAATTGGTTTTTTGTTGGAGGGAAACTGATTGTGATATGTTTAGGTGGTATTTTTGGATGGTGGTATATACTGTATATGTATAAGCGTACGCAATTTCACTTTCAGTTGTTTACATTTAGAAGATCGTTGGTATTCTTAATGTTGGTTTTGTTTAGTAATATTAATAATTATGTGGTATTTTCCTTTCTAAGAAGAAGAATTTTTGTGCAATTTAAAATATTAATGCTTCCTATTTCTGAGAACATAAAAGTTGTTTATAATTTCCTTGACAAGCCCTTTGAAAGAACTAAGGCTTATTCAAATTAAGAGATTTTTCACTTTAATATTAATTTTCTATTATGTATAGCCTGATATTAAATTGTAACATTCTTATTGTTCATGTAAAACGTTTCAGGTTACCAATGTTTCATTGCATGCACCAGAATTAAAAATGAATGGTTTGCCTTAGAGGAATATTTTACAGATAAATCTTAATCTTATTCCAATGGAGTGAATGTTTTTAAATTTACTTGTAAGTTACATCGTGTCTATTACCTTCCTTTGCATGGGACTTTTTATATTTTAACTTAATGAAATATGGTTATTATTTACCAAAAATGTCAAGTTCATTAAGTGAAACAAATTCATAAAATCGTTATTGGTGGATATTCCTTGTTTCTTTAGAGAAGAACTATTTTATGTATTTTTAAACTGTTACGATTTCAATAGAATCATATTCTGAACTTCATTACAATACGCAAGAAGTGAAAGAATATCATTTCAATTTCAATTTATTGATTGTTAAAACGAGACATAATCCCTTTTACATTAACAATGAGATATGTAATTGCACTGGAATTAACATTGAATATTGCCCAGGAAATAACAGTTTGTTTATATAACTGGATATACAAATATAAATATGTATAATGTGATAGTATAAAATATAAAACAGCAAGTTACTTTCGGATTAAATTATATCATTGTAGTCTATTTTATTTTGTCACTGTTTTTTACAACCATTCACAAAATCGATAATCTAAAAACATATTATTTTTACTATTTTAAACTTCCAACTTACGACGAAAGATTAAAGCAATCCTAACACAATCACTGGAGATCCTGCTAACAAAACCCAAATATCATAACCTGACCGCATCCTCTCACAATATTGCTTATACACTACTATACACTCCAGAAACCTATATACACATTGAAAACACCCAGAAGTGCTCCCCAAGTTGTACTTCCAATTTCCCAGCAGCAGCTTTTATCATGGAAGAATCAGAACCACGATGTTGTTGAACACGGACTTCTCCATGTAGTGCTAAATATTCAGCACAAAATGAAACAAACGGGACTCCTAAGAAGATAACATATTCACCGTCTATTTATACTCTCAGCTATATTTTACTAGGACCATTAGACCATGAAGCTGTTTCCTATGGTATAGTAGGAAAGGAGAAGCAGGTATAGGTATTGGGCTTTCCTATTAGGCTTTTATAAAGGACACTATGATACAAGATGTTGTTTAAGAAAGTTGCATTAGCCTTCCATTGAGGAAGTGGGAAGTAATATATATTTCACGACTTGTCTTGGATCCTCTACTGTAGTAGCAAACAACACCTCTTCAGTTTCTCAAGAAAAAGAAAGAAAGAAAAAAAAGCGGGAAACGGTTTTGCATTATTGACGCCTTTTTTGTTGTTGTTGTAGACGTCTTGGATATGATGGAGTTTTCTAGTGTTGTATTTTTCGTGTTTGCTTTTGTTTTGATATGTATGCATTACTGATATGTGAAATATGTGAGTGTGTGCCTTAAAAGATGAAGCAGGCAGAGACTGAATGCTGTTACGTGAGTTATGAGATAATGTATGTTGTTGCAGCAAGTGTTTTTGGGTTTGCTGGGTTCAATTTTTAATGCAGTACATTAGTACAGTTAGTTTATAGCTATTCGTTTCATACTTCGAAGAAAATCTCTTCGTAAATTTTGCTACTGATCTCTACCGAAAATACGTAAATAATAAAACTGCTAATTTGGCGGTAGGTTTTAATATAGTGCTGGATTAATCGGTAGTTACTTTTTCAAGACTATAGAAACTTTAAAATATTTCATATTCCCCCACTGTATACCCTGCTGGCACCAACCTGCTGTACCTTTGTTCTGTCAGAGGGAAACGAAAACCTCTAAAGGTAAAGAGAAACAAAACAGTATAAAAGTAAATATTTTACACAACAAAACATGTATCAGGTGATGAAAATAAAATATTGAGAGCTCCAGGAACTTTCTGCTAAATTATATTCATAAATAAAATATGAAAAACAAAAATTACATTTGTAGATGGTTCATTATATAAAACAATATTTGTTCTTTATCGGCAACAAACAGTAGGGTTTCATTACAGGAATGAGCAATTTCAAAGACAAATAACAATCATAATACGAGAATATACTGAAGCTATTATTTTTGCATTATCATGAACTGAGAATAAGCTAATGTGTGATTTATAGTTCACAAAGAGAATATCATTGAATAATTTCCTTTGAGTTATTCTTCCTATAATATTAATAACAGACCATATTACGAAACTATACATCATGTTATTAATATATAGTTTAAAGCTTTTGCTAAACAGTGCGACAGAAAATGGGAGAAAATGTAGCAGACGTACGGCTACAAATTAATTAAAATCTACTCTAAAAAACTTTAACTTACAGTAATATAAAAGTTAATCGCTTACTGCACATAAATACTGTATCACTATACTGTAGACACTGTGTTCCGAATAACTTGGTATATAACATTGATTTTTAATCTTCGTTAAAATATACAGTACCAAAATTCAGTTATATTCTTCACAGACAAATGATTTCAACTGGCTATTATAATTACCATGCTTGTGTAAACATAATCCATTACATCCTTGGCAGTGCTATGTTATTATAATGCATGTTTCGGTTTGTTAAATGCACAATATCGCACCAACTTCATTATATTAGGATGGAATAGAGCAATTTGTTTCAAAAATAATATTTATTGATTCTACTCTGAAAGTATGCAACAGTTGCCATTAATATTCATTGAAAATAATTAAATCAGCATTACTTATACATCACAGAGTATACTGTTATGAAAGAATAATGAAAACAGAATAATTTTTCAATGGGGCAGTTGGGTCAATTGGAAGATTCATGTTGAAGCGAATATGAAATTTGTTAGTGGAGATTTCAATAACTGGAGGTGGGAACTTGAACATTAGCTGATCTAGGTTGATGGGTGATTTTACAAAATACTCTTCATAACTCATACTACAGGTGCAATCACTGGGAATAGCGTCAATTTCCTCTGTTTTCGACATTACAGATCACCAATAGTGATCATTTTCAAAAGAGTTATAAAAATTTGTTTTAACTCGCACTGTAAATAAGTAAAGTTTGTTTCATTAATTATGTAATTTAAAAGAAACCTTTGAGTGTTTATAGCAACCACGAAAAAGGTCAAATGGATTGCACATTATTTGCCAGAAACAAAGTCAAGGACTTTTTTATAAGTAAAGTTAATCGACAAACTGCATAGAAGTTATGATCAGACGACTCTAATGAAACGAGAGCGCATATATAGAAACGAAAATCCGTGGTTGCTATTCATAGCGTACGATAAAAATATTTTGCAAAATAACTTTAGTAAGATATCAGTATCGAAGTCAAAATATTGTTGTCGATATCAAGAACTATACATTATGAACAATTTGAAGATGTCGTGAAAGATAATGTATAGAAATAATGACTAAGTAATTACTTCTAACTTTATAAATCTAAACAATCTTATAGCATGGGTGGGATTTCTAAATTGCAGTAATCACCGGTAAACGGTATGATACATACACGAAATTATAGCAGCACGTCGAAAATAACTCTCCAAATCACGAAAATTACAGAAAAAAACTTCTCCTTTCAGTCAATCGAGAAACCATACAAACATCAAATTAACTATTTCCGTACACTTTCACCTCTTCTATACACATCACCAACCAATCTCAATGACAAGTAAAGAAAACGAAAGGAAGCCAATTTTACCCCATCAACAGCAAAAGACCATATTATCTCCAACTTAACCTTAAGGTAGAACAAATTTTAAGCTGTAATTTTAACACGCAAAGATAAAGAACTCTTTTCGTCGGGAGCATCTAGCCAAGTGAACCACATCCAAAAAAAAAAGGGTAGGAAAGTAGAAAATACTCCCTGCACGTTCCTATATACCTCAAGAGAGAAAATAAAAGACGAAGCATTCGGAAAAAGAAGAAACGCACAAAAAAAGAAAGAAAGAGAAAGTAAATCTGCAAAATTCCTCGAGTCTCTTTTTAGTCTGTGTAGTCCAGCAGGCTCTCTCTTCCTCTTTTTTTTTCTTTTCTCTGTTTGAGTACCGATGGATAGAGAATCTAACAATAGGTCGAACTGAAGAGTTCTTTCCAAAAAGGCAAACGTTACCACAGTACTTCAGCAAAACACTGAATGTCTGTTTTTTTCTTCCTCATACGAAGAAGGAAAGGTTATAAAAGGTTCTATGCACACGTTGAAGAAATGACAAAATGTATTTTTTTCTGCCTCTTTCTGGAGTGCATGTTCGCGGTGTTTTCAGTACATGGTATTCAAAGACGGGAAGAACTGTACATGAATCTCACATCAATGAAGTGAATTCTGCGGGCTTCAATTGAGAGAGGTTTATAGAAGGCGAAGGAGCGGATAACTCAAAATAGTATTCTTTAGCATTTTTTTTTCTAGGTATATTTCCGTTTGATTTTTGCTAGTAGCCTACGAATGTATCGATTTGTGATATCGATTCTGGATATTCTTACTATAAAATTTTAGATAATGTTCCCGTACTATATATTGAATATTGCTAAATCTAATGTATCCTACTTTAACTGATAGCAGATGAAATAAACTCTTAGTGGAGATTGTTCTGATTTAATTGAGAACTGAAAATTCTGGAATAGATCAGAACAACACACACTGCATATACTAACAAAGTAGCAGCATAATGCCTTACCAAATATCTAACAACAACTTCGTATTATAACTTCAAACATTCTCTTATCAAATGTTTTAAATTAAAATGACAATTTCATCTTACCTTTAATTATAATAATTAGACAGTGAATATATTCTCAGAGTTTAAATTCACTCTTGAATCAAAAGTATTATTGAAGTGCTTCAACAAATATACTTTAACTAATTAGTTATTTGGGAGTGATGTATTATTTAAAACGCCAAAAAAGCACGCTTCATTTCACTATAGGATGTTTTATAATGTTAAATCAGTTGTTTTTTCTTACATAATTAGTTACTGAAATGAAGGGAATATTAATTAAGGGAAGGGAATCCTGAACTCTATATTATATATACCGAGTTGCATCTTTGAGTGGGAGGTTATTTGGCGTCATTGGTGTTAATAATAATGATAGAGAATAACAAAATGTTTAAAACACTTTATCTTTAACAGATAGTGCATATGTTTTGGGGAGCTTTCACATTTCGAGTTATATTTTTTTAGAGGTCCTGTGCAAGTCTGAACATTGTACAACTTACATGAAATGTAAGTTATACAATGTGCAGACTTGCATGGAATCCTATCCATTCATACGTACGACCTGCATATATAATTTCAAAATTAAGTCATTAATGTGTCACTGTAAATGTGCATAACAAATTCAAAATAAATACAGCACTTCAAGAATTTAACGTATTTTAAGCCGTAAAAATAATTTGTACTATTTTTTGGTTAGTTTGCAACTTCATTAAGCAACTAACTATAAATTATAATCATAACGATTTTCAAGTGGGACGTTCCACACTCTTTACATTATAATCTTCAAACGGAACCTCCTACATATAGGCTTACTGTTACTTTAATTATATGAGTTACATTTTTTTTTTCTTCCTTTAGAAAATTCTACTCTACATTATTCTGACCTATATTTAGCATTTTCACTTTTACAAGTAATGGTGTTTTTATGTATAGTAATAAATGGATGGATACAATATAAATTAGATTTCTAAAGAGACTTTATGATGTGGTTTGATAATATAATGGAATCATATGAATACATAAATAATTCTTTTGATCACGAAATATGATAGTAATATCAATGAAAGATTCTGTTTTAACTTGATAAGACGAGATCAAACCATATAGATTACAAGTAAATGAAAAGTTTAAGTTTTCATAACCACTCAACGAGCCCAATAGAAAAAATCTGTAAATATGCGATTTAGTGTACTCTTGCCTCAATGGCATGTACATTGTACCGTATTTAGATCACACTTCAGGCCAAATATTCAATGTTTGTATTCATTATATCATACAATAGTATCTATCATAAAATATAATGATATTCTTTACTATAAACGAAATAATAATAAATATTAACAAAACTACATAATCATTTCAAAATCTAAAAAAAAATCCTGATCATGAAATGCAAATTTCTCCATACATAAAATTCTGTCAAAAGGCAAAAGCGAAACTAACATTTTCCTTCTTTTATTGTTAATGCATACTTAAACATCTTTACCTAACGTTAAGCCACCTGAATAACACTAAACAAAAACAAACTGGAAAAGCATTATGAATATATTCTCACAGCTCTTCTCTTTGTCTGCTTTCCCCACCAAACAAAAGGTATATTTGGCACGTTCCTAAAATTCCATTTTATTCCAACCAACAGAAAACAAAAGCAAACAAGCATGAACCGAACTGCTGTCAGTTCAAAAAACGTGAAATAGAAGGTGGATGTATTATTTATTCAGTGCTAAGTCTCTTTTCTTTTGACCTTTTCTTTCTCATTTCTGCGGAAAGACTGAAAAATATTGCTTCTTAACTCATTTCTATTCATTCATTGTTTCCAGTTCCACGGAGCACTCAATATTATGCAAATCCTAGACAAGATATAGCGGCTGTGCTTGCATAACAAAGACCTCTATTGATAACTCACTTTCATACCACATATTTGATCGTTTTCTTATCGTATTCTACAGTCCACGATATTTTAAAGAGAGTTTTTTTTAGTCGGAGGGAAATTCTAATATTCGTTATATACTGATATGGTTCTTTGTTTCAGTGTGTTATTTTATGGGAATAGGGTATAGTTGAACTATAATTTTATGTTACACTGCTGTGAGTGAAGGAGAATTTAGATTTTTGGGATGCTGAAAAATAATTGTACATAATGGTAATATTGCGTGATTTAGTGATAATTGACGATTAATTGGCTATTTAAATAATTCTTACAAAGTCAATGCTTATAGTAACTGTTCTTTCTGAAATGCACACGTAATCCAATAAACAGCTAGATTATTGTGAATGATTAGCATAAAATAAAAAATAATAATTATATAGAATGATGAAGATATAAAAGTTGGCAAGTTGCATTACCGAAGATTAATACATCGAAGTTAAGCACAACCACTTGATTGTAGAATAACTCAAAATATTTTTTCTGTACTCATTGTTGGAAGTTTCTCTGGTTACAGAAAATATACGAGTTTCGATTAACAATAGAATATGTTGATAATATTAAGATTACATCATATTAAGTCCGATTGTTTCGATGAGCACGATATACACAGTTTGAACACGATATAGTAGGTATTTTCACTCACCAAACAGACATTTTCAATGATAATTTGCCTGAAAAATGTTATTGTGTGATCCACTTTCTTACTTCGAAAATTATATTCAACTTATCTAAAAATGTCGAACTTTTACTTAACTTTAATTCACAATTCTTATCTGAAAATTTCATTTCAATCAATTTATAACTTCGAATTCATGTCACGATATTTTTTATGTTTTAATTACAAAATATAATTAATTCAAAAGTAATGAGAACCTTGCTCAGGTTTTGCACTTCCTTTGGTGTGCGAGTAAAAATATAGTAAACAACTAGTAGGCATGAGTCCACAAAACCAAACAGGCAAATTTTCGCAACCAAACGGACAAAAATACGTACTCAGATTTTTCTCTTTGGAAATCATCAGAATTAACAGAAGTTTTGAAAATCACCAGAATTACCAGATGATAGGTACACTATCCGAAAGCTACGCTCATTGTGACTGTTTAAATTTTTATATACTTGTATATTTATATTAGTACATAGCCAGAAAATCTAGTGCAATTCCGATTAAGCACATAAAAGTACCCGAAAATCAGTACCCAAAACCAAAAAATTAGCGTAATCGTGATTGTGGGAATTTTGTTGTTTGGTCATACCCTACATAACCTGAAAATTTGGTGAAAATCGGACTAAGTTGGTAAAAATACCAGGAAAATGGGTACCCGAAACCCGAAAGTTTGGATCATTCTGTTTGCTGTAATTTTGTTGTACGATTATACCCTACGTAATCTGAAAATTTGGCGAAATTCGGAATAAGTTGGTATAGGTACCCGCAAATGGGTACACGAAATCCGAAAGTTAGGGTCATTCTGACTGCAGAAACTTTGTTGTACTTTCATACATTTCATGGCCAAAAATTTTGGTGATGATCCGACAAAGTTAATGAAATCGTCAAAATTACCCGCAAGCAGGTACCCGAAACCCGAAAGTTAGGCTCAATATAACGTTGCTTAAATTTTTATATATATTCATAAAGTATATAGTCTGAAAATTTGGTGAAATTCTGACTAAGTTAGTAAAATTACCTGAAAATGGGTACTCGAAACTAGGATTCATTGTGATTGCGGAAATTTTGTTGTGGGATCATAGAGTAAATGACCTGAAAATTTGGTGAAAATCCATTGGTTCGACCTATTTCTTTCGGAAGCATGACCAAGAAGTAAAAAAAAAGTATTTATAATTATTGTGATTATTATAAAAATATTAGAAATAAATGAATAAAACTTTGCATAACTCTCAGGGAAGTTTCACTTTGATCGTTGAGTAGAAATTACAATGATATTTCGCTGTTTCAGAATGGTAGGAATCAGGAACGGAAAACTGTACAGGAGTAACACACGTCAGGTTTTCTTCCAGCTGCTGGAAGTGAAAACCTGAAACCCACGCCAGGTTTTTCTTCCAGTTACCGAAGTGAAAACCTGACGTGGGTAACTTCTGTGTATTTTAACGCTCCTGATACTTACCATTCTGAAATAACGAAATATCATTGAAATTTCTACATGATGACCAAAGTAAAACTCCCCTTAGGGTTATGCAGAGGTTTATTTATGAATAATAATATTGTAATAACGACAATAAAATATCAATATTATATCAAAATATAGGTGAAAACCTATAAAAATACAGTTTTCTACTTTTTAATTGATTATTTACATAATTTTTAGTTTGTTTTTGGCAATTAGGAAAATATTAACAAAATTTCTTTTTTCCTTTCACAGGTATGTACGTACAATCAATGGTTATTTCTGTTGCAACTTCATAACATCATAATTTTGGTAAGACGAAAGTCACTGTCTCTAAAATTAGTATTAGGAATAAATATGTTTATTGATGAATGATGATGAAAATAATTTCTGGCACGTATAAAACCATTTTGTTTCTTGCTTTGTGTTCGAAAAGTCAGAAAATTCGTATCAATTGTTATATCCCTAATTATATTAGCTTAAAATCAATACTAATTAATATTAGTACTATTTCTTATTATACAACATACTGTACTGTAAAAGAAACTAGAAATACTAAGGATGATTTCGAAAGCTGTTGCTGGTGTGTTGATTTAGTCAAAACAAGGCAATTATTAAAATACAAATTCAATTTTATATAATTATATGTAAATATGTAATTGTTTCAAAAAATTTACAGGTGATAGTTCACATATTTCTTTGTCTTAAACACATCTTACGACTTTTTCAATAGTGCTAAAATACTTATTCAACTTTATTCACTATTACACTGTGAAGTTACTCACATAACTAGAAAACATTAACATCCAAAAATGTCCCTAATGAATTTCAAAACCACTTCATAGAAATAAGTATAGTGTGAAAGTATCTGAATGTCATTTAAAACTTTATCATTAGAGACTACCAACAAAATCTGATGTAGAATTCTCTTAGGGAAGCTACTTCTATTCTTAACATCCAAACATCGAAATGAGCAAAACACTCCAGCAGTAAGTTCCACCAGTCTACTACTACCTATCCATTCATCTATATGGAAGAGAAAATTTCCATGTACTGGTCTGCGGTGCTATTTCGCGATATACTGAACCAAAATGGAGAGAAGAAAAAACATATATACACGCAAGCAGAAAGAAAATTAAAGTAGAGGATATCCCTTATTATTGCTAGGTCTTCGGATTACGTTGCTCCAACTCTCTCATTTTGGGAATGGGTAGAAAGCGAATTTTTTTCTTGTGTAATTGGTGGGTTAGAGTTTTTTTATATTTGGAGTAATATTTTGATTCTGTTTTAATTCGGAGTTGGTATAATAAAACTTGTAGTTGTTTAATTGTGTTCAGTTGGATGGTTCTATTTTAGTACTTAAATATCTAATTGCTTGTTAGACAAAAAACTAGTCAGGGACTGTCAGTATACCGGTAGTAAACTGTGCAAAGAAAAGTGTAATTATTATTATGGGAAGCTAGAAATCATCTTGTACGTTTACATGAAGGCAGTAAATCAGGGTTTGCAATTTCAGCGATCTCTAAACTGAATCTCAGCACGGTAAAATCACCATACTAGAAAGAAAATGCAGATCTAAACTTATAGAACCTATGGATATTCATTATGTAGCTTATTAAACTTCCAATCAATTTGTTGTAATGTAGAATTTGATAAGAGTTTTGTAGGGTACCTGAATTATTATTTGATAATAACTGAAAAATTCTTATTTTATTCTAATCAATGATTATTTTAATACCTAAAAGATTCAACAAAGCACGGGATGATCATTTTTTTACATGAAAATATTATTATTCAACTAAAACAAGCAAACGCTTTCAAAACAATGCAAGAAAATTATACAAATAAAGTATAATCTTCTAATTATTTCAACATACCATTTCAAATGATAGTTTATTGTAATAGGATTTCATAGTTTACTTCAACATTTTAATTCCATAGAAGATGAATATTTCTCATATTCAGTTGTTTATTTCTAAGTATCCAAATGATAAAAGAAACCAAAACTTCAACAGTAACCACTGAACTCCATTAGAATAATTACTGAACAGTTTATATTGGTTTGAATTTAAAATGTTGCAAAGGCATTTCTAGTTATTTGTGGTAATAGTACTCTTAGTACTCTTATTACTTAATTACAGAATATTAAAATTATGAAGTGATTTTTTGTACCATGCTATATAATATACTCTATTTACTGTTACAGAAGCTGATGTTGTAATTATTCTAGAGTAGGTAACTGTTATTTTATATAAATCTTTGTGAAGTCAAACTGAAGTCATTACCTATTCCAAATGTCCAGTTCTTAACTCCTACTCACTTCATTAAAAATTCCAATACCTTTTATTGTATAGCTATTCGATATTGTTGATGAACAGTACTAGATTATTCAACTGACAATATTATTTTGTTTTTATCGAATTGATTAATGATTAGGGAGAAATAATGTATTATGGAAATAAATAGTAATCCCATTAGTATAAAAATGTTCTTTTCAATTAAATTAATAAATAAATTTTGAATTGAATAGCAAAATATATCTTATACCAAAAGTTGCATTCAGAATATAAATTGACTACAAAATCATGGCTATTATTAGTAAAACATATAATTTCAGATACCATCAAACAATTACTGTTTATTTACTTTCTACTTCTTCCGGCACTGTACGTAGTAACTCTCGGATCATTACTTTACGAAATGACAATTTTTTGATATTGCCTGCTCTTTCAACTGGTATGGGTGCATTAGTACACTACTAAAAAATGAAGTTTTCTGATGCTATCTTTCCCAAAATTGAGATGAAAAGATTGCGGAAGCCGAAATCCTTTGAAAAAACATTAAAAGAAAAGAAAGTCCAAGAAAATTCTGGCAGCCTCTATGATCAAAAGGAAATAAATTTTGAAAGTTGAAAATGTGTTTTAGATGAGAAAGAGAAAGTCGACTGTTTTATGCTAGTGAAAGATTATTTTTAATTGAAATTTACAAATACAGTGGAATGTTCAAACAAGATTATTATCATTAAGAATTATTTTGTTAGCTGCAAAGTCTCTATTGATGTTAATAATATTAAAGCATACTGTATTATCTAAATGTCTCAATAATGTTGTCATTAATGTGAACTACATTAATTACTTCCACCTTTACATTAACAAAACAATCATGCATATTTCGTAATGATGTTTACGTACCTCCAATATACTGTTCAAAATTTTGTGAGATATTTTATTACGGCATATTCTTCAAGTCGTATTATATATGTGTATTTACTTATACGGTGTACACCAAAATTTTAGTTGAACACCGCCCAATGTCAGATTTTGTTTCTAGAGTTTTTGTCAAGGTTAGATTTGTCTTAATAAAATAATAGCCAACAATATATCCCATCAAAATTGCAACTGAGTTAATCTTAATCATAAAATACTGAATCCAAAAATCAAGTTCAACAAAGTTAATATTCTGGGAAAGAAAATCACTCATCTAACTTTCTATATCAGAATGTGAGAGAAATACAAAGAGTATATTTTGACGAGTATTTCGACATCTGAAATGTTTCTGTTTCCTTTTAGTAATTAGAGTAATTGAGATGAGGAAGTATAATACTTGTTTGTTCCCTCATGGTGAAGATCTTCGTTTTACGATCCCTCCTAGGAAACAAAGGAGAAAAAGTTAATCAGCAGATCACAAAAAAGTCCCATCGAGTCATTTGATTCCTTCTCGGAGTTATCTCTTCTATTCTCTACGTCGTATCATCATACTCTCACGTGACGGTATGAGAGAATTCGAATCAGAAATATTTCCTTGCTTTCAGAATATGATTCCTATTATTTTCTGGATAAAAGCTTCGTATTTCTGACCCTGATTACAAACTATGGGGAAGGTTTGAAGATTGATGTTCAGATTTATCAGATTGGATGGAATTGAAGAGGAATTTTATCTCATTTCAGAAATAATGTGATTGGATTACAGAAATTAAAGAAATTACCAATACTTTCCCTTTGTTTTGAATCAGTGAAAAGCTAGTATGAGCTGGTGGTGTATTGTAGAATTTTCGGAAATACTATTGCTTATGCATTAAGATGAAAAATAGGAAAAACAGCACACTGGCATCTCAGAACATTATTGTAAATTTTCTGAAACCTAATGCAGTTCTTCCAAACATCTTCATATTACCTGATATTCTTCAACCCCAAATAACAGGAAAATGTTGAAATTTCGAGTCAATTCTCCACCCATTGACCGTCCAAACTATCCCCTATACTTATTCTAGGAGAATTGTATAGTTGAAGTGAAAGTCTTTCCATTTCATCACTTTCACCTCTACTGTATAATAGAATAGAATTCCAAACCTCGAGTGCAGTTTATTTCCTAATGACTCACACGGGTATAACATATCTTCAACCCTTCCAAAGAAGATATTGATTTCTTTCTTTCCGCTTTCTTTTATTTTTTATTAAGAATTACGATAGCTTTAAGAACGCTTTTAACTTTCTCTGATGCTCGAGTTTAATTTCTATTCTAAATCACATTGTTCTCTGTTTTATCCAATATCTTCTTCCCATCTCTCTGTATTTTACTTATACATTCGTAATACGGTCATTTAACTACTCGAGAGAATATTTTCGTAGAGTCGCTGCTTTCTTTTCTTATTAACTTTGTTGTTGTCGTTTTATATTTTGTTTGGAATAAGTTTTTAAATTGTGTATATTCGCTATATCGCTAATAAGAGAAAAGGTAACTTTTCGAATTTGATATATAATTTTTTTTAATAGCAATGTTGTTGTGCCAGTTTATTTCATCATTTTCAAAGATTTAATAATTTAATGTAAAGTGACATTGATGACGTGAAAATAGTGTGGACAACTGTTATCGTCGCGTGGACTACTAACGTGAACAAAATATGGTTTGTGGTCGAACCATTGCATAATTGGAAAAATAATTACTTCTTCATTACTGCAATCTGACTAAAAGTGGATTTTTGAAAATGCTAATCTCAATTTTCAGGTCAAAGTAAAAACAAAGATCAGGACCAAAATCAGAAAATTTGGAAGTGGTCAGCTCATGACAGCAATAAGATCTCAAGCAATGTCATACATGACACTGAAATGTAAACAAAATGTTCCAGACTTCAAAATTATGAAGAAATAAAAACCATTAGTCACAAATCTTCTATTCTCAATTCAACGTGAGACATGATCGTCATTATACGAAGAGTATGAACTATACATATTGTAAATGTATGCTTCATCTATGCACAACACAACTAATTCAGTCTGATAGTACTAAAGAGAGAACTCGTGTCAAAAGCCAAATCGAATATATTTTATAAAATCATTTCAAAATATTTCATGTTTACATTAACGAATTTGAAAAGTCTGTCATTTGTTGTCATTTTTCTTCAGTATATTTTTGCAAGATTAGAATTATAAATTTTTTCCAGGTTGGAGTCATGACACGTTGTTGTCAGTCAGTTTAGATGTCTAAATAAATTTATTTTTCTTATCAGTTTAAATTTACACACATGACAATCAAGCAGTAATAGCTTATAACTAGGACTAAACAAGTATTGAAATCAAATCGTTCCTGCTATCAACATTATTTTATATCCCCTTTAAAATTACGTAATTGCTTAATAATTGAATTGTTTTTATCATCTGAATGAATTAATATCGACCTGTATAAAATCAAAATCATTAAAGTAATTGATGTCTGAACTTATCCAGTTATCACAACCAGTGCAACTTCAAAAGTAATATTTTATTATACTTATATATGCTGTAATAAAAAAAAAGAAACAGTAATTATGGCTGCTCGGAATCTGTGAAGAATTTTTTTACTAAAATATTTTATTTCTTTTTAATTAGGCGTTTAATATTGTATGAATGGGATCGATAGCTCCAAGTTTATTCCGCATGAGTTTGATGAGCGCTGCGTTACTGTTCCCGTATCCGCTGCTTTAAAAGCATGGGATCGCCAGTTGAAAATCCATATTTCAGAGGTTCCACTCAGAATTACGACTTAAATTAATTTTTGCAAACCATTTGAAGGTGTAACTTGTTAAACTAATAACTTCAAAACTAACCTTTACAAGTATTTTTTTCATGAGAATTCCAGAGCTCTTTTCTCTTCCAAAATAGAAAATTCCTAAAAATATATGTTATACCACCTAATTTAGCACTTTTAAATTTTAGCTTAAAAAATCTGCGATAATTCCCGCTTTTTGTTGTTATCGCTGGTACCTGTGAGTCAACAGTGTTGCTATAGCGCCATCTCGAATTAGTTTTCCGCTATCGTTCCCATTAATACTGTTGTGATGATGTGGATCTCAAAATATAAATGAACCCTTCATATTGAAAACTGCAAATAAACATTCTGAAAAACGTGGTCAAGGAGCACTAAATATACCTAAATCTGAACTATCCTATTTATAACTATACTGTAAAGTAAAAGTATTTTCTGAATACTCTTAAATTACGAAATTTATGTAGTAGTAGTATATTTATTGTTCATTCGACCATTTCATCATTGGCCATAACAATTACAAATATAATATATCAAGTTCAATGTCATTATTTCGTATGTATAATTTAAATAAATCACCTACTTTATTATAATATAAGCAAAGAATTAAACATCAACAAAGTAATAAACGAAGTTTGTTTCATTACTTTCTGTTAACATACAATTTAAACAGAAGCATTTTTATCTATGTTAAATAAATTAAGTATAACTCAATTATGTTATTACAGATAACTCTGAACATTTTAAAATAAGCTCTCATTTACAGGTACCTTAACTAAAAAAAATAATGTGCCTGTAAAGTAGCATAATAACTTATTAATTCTTCTTTTTGATTTGCTTTTACGTTGTTATTTGGTAATTACTGAGAAAATTAATACTGATAAAGTAATTTTACATTTGCCATTTGTTACCCATTAACTTGAACGTTCGTTACTTCAAAGAAAAATTTAGCTTCCCTGTTCTATTATTTATTTTATACAAACAAACCCTAGTATTTTAAAAGTCCTCTTTATAGAAAATACCATTAAAATGTATTTCACTATATCAAATATGGTATACACTGTATAGTATATTTTGCCATGTAACAAAATGCTTTAACTTTATACGCAGTATTTGAAAAGTAATGAGATTAATACTTAAGCATGTGACTATATAGCTAGAAACCTGAATTATTAATTCTTTCATATAAAATTTCAAATCTACGCTTACTGTACACTGTAATGCATAAAGAGCATTTAAATCAAGTTGGTTTATATACGTAATAACTCTGTGAAGTATAAAACTCAAAATCCTTATGTATCAAAATCAGGGTTAACAATAGTTCAGTTTCTTTTCTGACTGTTTGGATTTTGCTTCTCTATATAGTAATAAGTATGGTCGAACGAGTGAGAAGGTCTGATACAAGGCATGTTGTGTTACGTCAGTCAGTTCAGATTTTTGTGAAACCAATCAAAAGTGCTGATTGATTGACGTCATCCTGTACCAATTTTCGGGAAACCAATCAAAATGCTTTTGGCACAATGCGCAAAGAAAACCCAATTACGTCCCTCTGAAGAACAGACCTCCTCACTCGTTTGACCATGGGAATAAGCCTCTCTATAGAGTTTCCATGGTGAAAGAACAGTTCTGTTTCTTTCACGGTGAGAGTTTCGAAAAAGTTCTGTTCTTTCACCTTGAGAGTTTCGTACTGTCCAGTGTTCACATTACTTAATTTGCCAACAGATGGCAGCACAATTTCTTGTATAATAATATTTCTGTCTGTAAGGAGTTTCCTTTTTATTCAGCATATTAATTTATTATCTACAGCAATATTTGTTATAAATATAAATATGTGACTGTATTATTATAAATAAATAATAAGTTACTTTACATTTTTCTGAGTATAATAGGCTAATAATAAAAACTTTACTTGCTAAAGAGATACACAATTAGTTTAGTGTGATTTAAAAGTTAGCAAAATCATGAATGAAAAAGAACACAGAATTTTTGAACGGCTGCTACCCCTTGTGGTGGACAAAGCGGCCTCTAAATAATGATAAAACTTTACAGTAATGAAATGGCAGTCATAATTGGCGAGTCATTTAATAGTATTAATAATAGTTAACAGATTGTTTTCAGCTTCCTCCAAATCATTCAGTTTAATGTCTGTGTTGGAATTTTGTTTTGTGAATGTTTGTATTTTTTAACTGCTACATTCCATCATGGTATTTGATACATTCGATGTTGCCTGAAGAATTATATCTTGTATTTTCAAATATCCTTTTAGTGTAGAATACCTACAAATTGGTTTGCCTCTCTATAGCTATACTGTACAAGTGTACATTCAAATATGTTTGTACAATATATTTGTATTACTCACTTCGATACGCAGTTGTAATGGGAATAGAATTATCATCATATTGAGTCAAACATTGAAATGGTATTCCTTAGCTATTAAATATTTACATATTTTAATCCATGAACTATATATTTTCATTGACGGGACATTTTAAGTTATTTGAAGAAATGCAATAAATTTCTACGTTCAATATTTAACAACACTTCAGTGGTCTAATGTGCTTTCGGAACTGAGAGTCCATGGTTCGATTTTCGCAGAGGATTGGAATATTGATAACAGATTTTCTCTATAACTAACTCAGCCGTGAATATTGTGTGGTTCTAGTTATTTCATAACATTAAAATACTTTGATCTGCAGCCTGGTAGTAGTAAATTTGCAACACCTTCAGAAAGCATAACACAAATACGTATTTCATCATAAAATAATATTCCACTAAATACAGTGTTTCAAATATTCTATAAGAATACGATTCTATCTTATAGTAATTGTAGAAATACCTATACTGTACTTCTTTCTCACAATTTCCTCAGATACCATAGAATATGGAAAGCTGAAACTGCCACGAAATATATTTCAATAAAAAATATTTCATTATATACCATAATATGAGATTAATCA
>JAQIWE010000108.1:0-32009 GCA_034698565.1 Campodea plusiochaeta
CGTACAGTTTTTATTAGCGCTTTCGTACGGTATTTTTATGATACAAAATCAAAATCTAGCGCTTTTGGGCTACGGCCGGAGGAACATCAGTAGTATTTGCCCAACTACAATGCGTTATGAAACTTCATCGAAAATATCGTATGAACATATAAACAAAGAGTCTTAAACCATAAAATTTCAGTGTTTATTACCATTATTTTCACATTTACGATATAAAAAAGGCCTTAAGATTTATCAAGAAATTCATATTCAAAAGTATAGTGGTTCGTATACATCAAAGATTTCCTCTGTTATTTCCAATACCACTTCCCTCTCCTGGAAGTTAGCTAACCTTACAGTCTCTCTTGTACGACCAATGTCCGACTATCAGCTACATGATCGATCATTATTCCAATTGCAAAACTATTTCAGTTTTAAAGCTCTGTCAGTTCGTTCACGCATTTCCATCTCATTAATTCGTAATTAAAATTAATGTTCTGCAGGTAAAAGACAACATGACAGGGATATGCAGATGAACAAATCCTATCAAACGTGGATAACGAGATATAACGAAAACAACGGTGCCAGATATAGAGGATAAGAGTTGCCAAACGGTCGGACTATTGATGCTGGGGACGGCAATTTAGATATTTGCAAATTACTAATACGCTTAAATAGTTTTAATGTTAGATGTACAAGGAAAGTCTCTGTCAAATCGATATTTAATAGCATAGCCCTCGTGCACTGACGCGTGCACTATCGAGAACAGTCACTTCACGTTGTAGAGCACTGTCCTGGATAGACCGAGGTCGTGGGTTCGAGTCCCACTTGAGCCGAAATTTTTCTTGTTCTTAATTTATTTTTCCAATGTAAAGTAGTCAGTTAAAAACGTTTCATTTATAATATAGCCCTTTGCAAAGCTTTTATTTTCACGAATTTCAGTTTCGGTAAGCCAGCATCATGCGTGACTAAGTCCATCCTATAAAATATTCGTCCGAGTTCGCACGTTCTTTTACCGAAACGACACTAATCTTTATACGAGGTTTCTCCCAAAAAATATCAAACTCGAGCCACCTAAAGTCAACCTTCTTTTTTATTTACCCTGCAGATAGAGTTATTTGAACCCCGAGTCTCTGTCCAGAAGATTCCGAACTTGGCGAAAACAATAACTCGTCATAAATATAGAAACATAATTATCACGTAATGATCCGTACAGAATAATAATTATTAAGAGTATCAGCAATCCATTAAAAACCTCACTTAAATGACACAATAGTTCGTTAAAGTGCAGTTATAATACGAAGTTATTCTGCGTGGGTGGTTATTTGTACTTCCATCTCCATTTAAATCAATTATACGGATTCAGGAGATAGACTACCTTGTATACCTATTTTTTAATCGATAACACAGTATAGATGCAAGAGTCTTACGGATTCCTTATTCTTGTTATAGTATTATAGTTTAAGACGCAATAAACACCAATTTTCGAAATAGATTCGGTGGAAATGCTAAAGAAGTTATATTCCTTTAATATTATTGATTAAAGTGCAAGAAAGTTCTGAGTTGGCTGAAAGCACTGTTACATTCATTTTCTGGCAGCTTTTCATTTTCAGTCCTCCTCTATCTACAGTATAACTTTCAAACTTTGTGAATACTTTTTTTATTATGAGTTCTGAACTAATATGAAGTTCAAACCATTTACTTTTTTCATTCGCTGTTTTTATTTGTAGATACAAACAAATGAGTAATTTGTTCAAGAACAGTTGTAATAATGTTATGTCATAAAGGAATATTACTGAAAAGGTTATAAAAGATAAAAGGAAACACTGTAATGCATATCACACAACTCACTTCAGATTTCATGGGAAAAAAAATCGCTGGACTTCATAATTATAGAACCATAGAAGGCCATGAAAAATGAAAAAGTTAACTGGAGAGCAACAGAGGTTATTACAATATGGAATCATCAAACTTTCCATCCATAATCAAGTTACGGATTTTACAAATAACACTTTATTGCGATCATGATTTGATTTATATGCTAAAGAGCTAGACAAAAACTAGATATTTATTAGTGCGAAAATTTCCTTTTCAGAGCTGATGATCCATCACGTAAATTAGAACTGCGTAATATTACGTAAGAGCTTTCTCAGTACAGTGTAGCTATATAATACATTTTCTTTTGAATTTTAATCACACGAGAACTTTGATTTTAAAACTTCTTTGGAAAGTGATTATTTCAGCTCTTACTGTAATTGCAATCAGAAACTAGAACAAAATAATATTTGCGAATTTCGAAGATAGCTTTTTAGAAGTTTTTCGATCAATATAGTTTCAAATTGAAATACAAATAGTAGTTTTCAAAATAAAGGTAAAAAACACATAAACACAGTTGTTATTACACGTCTGTTTTACATATCACACATTTTGTATTAGTTATTACTGTCATTCTATCAAGAGTTGTCTTTATTATGTGTCTATTTTATTTATTGTTATGTAAATATGCTGCCTATACCATAATACTCTATATGTGTATGTGATAAATATTTTAGAAGATAAATAAATAAGCAAGTAACAAACATCAATTTACATTTTCGTATATAAGTTCTTCAGTGTGCCAACATTTAACATACTTCATAATTATGTTCTGCTGGTACTTAGCAACAATGCTATGTTTGGTGATAGGATAAGCTATATAGGACGTTGAATGATTAAATGTACATTTGACGCGATGCATCAGCTGTTATTAGAACTAACAATATCTGATCCTTAGGAGAATGAATCCGATAGAATGATTTGTATATCAAGCGAATTAAATCTTTCATTCAAAATACCTGTTTGGAAGTGGCAACGCAAGAAGTGAATAAGAAGGGGAGTATACGATAGAAAGAATACAGATGAGTCCGTGTAAAAGTACCTGCGTGAATATAGCGATTATTATATATTGACAGAGAAAAGAGAAAAATCAAAATAGTGGTTAGCCTTGTCAGATTCACTAACTAACTCACTAACCACTAATTCACTAACGTATTCTTTTAAGATCTAGTTGTGTTTCATAACAGTTGAATTTCAACATTTTTTCATATGACCCTGATGATGAATTTTGTTAAATTCGAAACCCGGGTCGGTAGAAATAAATTATGAAAAGAACTCTAAGGCAGATTTTATTTCACAATACATTGCAGTTCTTTTAGCGTGCCTATTTATCTAAATAATAATGTCATTTTTTTTTACCAGCAATTAAAATATATCAGTGATTTGCATAGTTGACTTTCAATCATTTTCACAATCGATTTGTTGGATTGATATACGCTTTCATTATGCATTTCCCGTCCCTCACAGTTGCGCCCACCTGTCTGCAATTTCCATAGTTATGTAAATTTATTTTAGTGACTCCTTTATAACAATATTGATTAAGATTAAATTATGCTATTTTTATATCGCTTGTTTTTGTATAATGATAATAATGTGGGCGAATTTGTATAACGTATTTGTTGACATTGTTGATTAAATATTAAAAGTACATGGAACCAGGACGTCTGCAGAGAAAAATAATATACGATAATTTTATGTAAATAATGGAGGTATTGGAAAGTAGTACTTATAAATACTAAATTAATTTTATAACATTTTATTAATTCAATGATCAAATAATACTAAATTTAGAAGTCTGCAGCAACCTTAAATGCATGGAAAAATAATCATCTTCTTGACTGGGAAAGATCTGTAGTTGTTCAGAAAGAAAATTACTGAAAAGAACGGAAGATTCGAGAGTCGATTCACATAATGAAGGCGAAAAATACTGCCATGCATGATAAAATCGGTCCTTATAATGTAAAAAATTGGATGCCCATCGTTAACAGACAATGAACACAGATTATGTATTATCAACTATTGTAACAATTTTTTAGTCTTGATAAAAACAAAGGTTCTTTGCAGATTGACAGAAATTGCTGTTTTTATTCGGATTTATAATGTAAAACACACTATTTAAAACATGGATGAATCCGTCTCTCTCAGAAGAAATATAATACTAAATTGAATTGTTATTATGGACAATATTAGAAATTCTTATCATGTATTGAATTAACATCCATTTCTCTACTTTTGATGTTTATTAACGCTACGCATATGTTTCATTGCATACCATTTCATTTTCAAGATCTTTAATGTCAATTTGCATAATATTATTGATTTAAGGCTCTTGAAAATGAAATGATATTCTTCGAAACAGATATGTGGAGCATTAATGCACACCATAAGTAGAGAAGTGAGTTTTAATTCAATGTCCATATAGAACTAATTCATTATTTAAAATAATAAAAAAATTAAAAGTTTAATAATTATTTTAGAGAACTAAATGATAGGGATAATACACCCTGGGGTGGAGGGAGACCAATACAAAAAAGAAAGAAAAGAAAGAAATTGAACAAAAATGTGGAAATTGAACACGATTCGTCCTTTATACTCCGGAAGAGCATCTTTCAGTACTCTACCAACCTGCTTTAAAATTGAATCTACATACTTGTGTCGACTTTTTTATAATAATAATAATAATAAACTAAAATAAACTAATCTTTCTTGAGTTTAATCATAGAAATGTATAGCAAATAATATGACATTGTCTGTGTATATATACAAGTGCAATAGATATTTTTAATAAAGACTTTAAAATGTTACAAGAATGTTAAAAGTAAGTGTATTATAGCAACAAAGTGCACTCATGTCTTCTAAACTGACTCGAATTACCATTATGAGATATTACTGATTTTTCGCTTTATTCACATGCACTTTTTTACCTTGTAATTTTACTGAAACAACAATATATTAATGTAAAATACTTTTATTTCTTGAAAACAATAGAAGACTGAAAAATTAAAATAATAGGTGTGAACATAAATGTGAACACATTCACAGTAAAATCAATATCAAACCAATAGAGAGGTTCATAACCATTGGCAACTGAGAATCTCAAATACTCATACGGCAAATAGAAAATCAATGGAGTTAGTAAATACAAAACATTCTTTCCGAAATCTTCCCAGAAGTGATATGTTTCAGTGGATTCATCAACAATAACTGTGCTGAAGTCGAATACATTGGGAGCAAATCCGGTGTACACATTTATGAATGTCAAAAATTTCTGCGGCCACTCGTACAATTTCGTGAAGTTGAAGAATCCTGTACTGTATACATCATGATTCATCATGATCAATTCAAGTAGTTGACTGCCTTCGACTGATAAAATGCGCTGAATAATAATAAATTCAAACCCTGGTGTCAAATCAGTCCGGCACTCTGGGCATGTCACGTGTCCCATTTGAATCCATCGTTCAACACAACCTGTATGGAATTTGTGATTACAACGAGACACTTTTGCTTCTGTCATTTCATCCAAACAAATACAACATTTTTCAATATCATCTGTAACTTCAGTTCTTAAAGGAATGGTATATCTGAACGAAATGTCATTTGTGAGTTTTCTCCATTTTGAATAAGACACCAAATCAGTTAAACCACTCAAAACAGAAAGTAAAACGTACAAAGTAACAACACTGACTAGACCAATTGGATGGTACTTTTCTTTATCTGCATAATACATCATGGTACCGGTTGTTGAAATTGTTCCTAGAATCTGAAGCAAGCCTCTCATAGCAATCATGAATCTTGTATTCTCAGACCACTTTCCATTTCGAAGTACTTTCGATGACGTAATCGCTGTGATAAGAACAGTAGCAAGTGAAACGTATAAGGTTAACAAAATTATGGTCTTGTTGATAAGATTGAAGTCATATAAATCAGGTATAATGGTAATCATTAAGGTTAGGATTGAGAGCCCAATGCTGGATTTCCAGTGTTGCTGTACTACATTTTCATCTGAGGTCTCGTTCCATGACGTAGTGTTTGCAATATGGAAAATTCCAGTCTGTACTGCATGTATTAAACCCATTGTAAGGATTAAGTACGTACTTTCCCAGTCAAAATCTTTATCTAGACATTCTTGAGAACCGATAAACCATATTATCTTAACGAATAATATAAATAATAGCAAAGACTTTGTCTGCTTTTCATCGTCCTCAACTATCATCAAAGATGCTATGCAGTTGTACATCTCAGAAACGGTGAATGTAGCAAGGAATATTAAAGTCCATTTTGTCATCAGAAAAGATTCGCTTGGCTTCAGAATGAGATATCCTATGTTCAAATCTCCAGTTGTGTGCCTCCAGGCTATTGTTACCTTTATTAAATAATACAGAAAAGCTACAGAGGCACTTTGTTTCACATCAGTAAATATGATTTTTGATGTTCCTTGAATAAAATGAACCAGCAAGTATACAGGAGCGTAAACAATAGAATTCATAATTCTTAAAGTTCTGCTTAGTGTAATTAGTGGACAGAAATAACATACAGATATAACGTCAGACAAAATAGCTGTTGCTTTTTTTAAAGTATCATGATGCATAATCAACAGTAAAGCTATCATGTACACATCCATAACCCATACTTTCATTTCATCTGATAAATAACTGAGTATTCCAATTGGAATCATAAATGTGGTAACAGAATAGATCCATTTTCTCCAATGGGTGCTTTCATTCAGGATTCCATATATTACACTCAGAGCTAACTGTATTAAAACAAGATTAGTTTTAATCTCCAAATATTCTTGCTCTAGAATATACTTAACCATTCCAATGATTGGTTTACAATCAGTACATGTAGTTTGGTTTGAATGAAGATATGAATATTCAATAGCACAATAGCTTACTGATGGTAATGCCAATCCTAATAATACTCCAAAAACATTCAGGAACTCCTTTCGATAATATATCAGGCAGTAGATTATTATACCATGCACTGGAAAAGAAAGAAGAAAAAACATATTATTTTGTTTTATAGACACGATGATGTATACCACAACATATTTCCTTACTTTGAATAAAATAATGTTGTGAAATGTTTCAGAAACGCCAGGATTCCAGCTATGCCAAAGAAACTTTCAAACAATTTATTACTCTGCAATGTGGTCATGTGTGATTGTAAGTACTCGATGTAAAAAAAACACAGTCGTGTTTTAAAATTTAAAAGTTTTCATCTTATATTTTTTGCTATTAACGATTACAAATTTTATTTTATTTGAAAATTTATTTCTTACTTCAGCTAGATCTCACACAAAAGAATTTGTCAGTCGTTGTAAAATGCTGAAACTTATTATCTGCCTAGAAAAACATCTATGAGTATATATAAATCACGAAAAGCTTCTATCATTAGAAGAGACAAGTATTCCTGAAGTCTAAACTTAATATAAATGTATATACAGATATTTGTTTCATGAGACGTAGTGGTCTGGTGTATTTATTCATTGAAATATTAGTTAAAAGAGCTATTTAACCACTAAATAATAGGCAAAATTGGTTCTAAACGTTTCATTGTAATATAAAAATTCCAATTTCGTCAGTAGTTTACAGAAGATTATGAACATAACAAAGTATTAGGTTAATCATTTTTAGCTTATACGTTTCAAATCCACAATGAAAATACATAATATTATATTCTGTATACAATATTCTGAGTAGTATGAGGATTCAACCCACAATGAAAATACAGAATAAAGTATTAGGCATTGCTCATAGTACTTTTCAATACAGCTTTCCAGAATGTTGGTAGAAAATATCGTTTTTGTTCATTGGTTACTCTTCTTTCATGGTGTAGATGGTTTCAAAGAGTAATCATTCTTTCTTAATTCTTTCTTCCCTCATTGAAAATACCTTTCATTAAGATTTCTGAGTCCCAATGAAAGTATTCATGAGAGAAAGTACTCAATTGTTTCATATCTTGAATGGTATTAATAGTTTTTCCTTTATCGAACATACTTCTAACGTTCCACGTAGCTATTTTCGTAGGTAACCTGGAGATTCTTCGCACCCTCTGATCATTTAAGACCTTTAAGACCTGCTGCGTGTTTCCTGGGTAGAAAAAATGAGAAACACTGAAGTATTAGCGAAAATGAAGAAGACAGAAATTTTATTTATGATCAAGAAACGGAAACTCGAATATTTTGGTCACGTGATGCGGCATGAGAAATACAGAATTCTGCAGCTAATAATTCAAGGAAAGATTGAAGGAAAACGCGGGCCTGGTCGAAAAAGAACAACATGGTTACAAAATCTGAAAGAATGGTATAGTGAAAGTACTGTACAACTAACCTCTTCCGCAATGCAATGTCAAAAAAGAAAATAACCATGATGATCTCCAACTTTCAGTAGAAGATGGAACTCAAGAAGAAGAAGATGTTATTATTACGATGAGAAAATATCGATAAATTCATTAAAGTAGATAATTTGGGTTTTGCGAATGAGGGTAAAGGGACACGAAGATTGTTTTTTATGAGGTTTCTTCTTTATTTATAAAAAAGGCTTTTTCAATAAAATTGCCGTTCAAATATTAATTGAAAGAAACGATTTAATGTAGCACTAACATCAAACAAATTATAATTCCTAAGTGTGGCATAGTCTAATATTCTAGTTGGCTTTGTCTTTTCCATTAAAAACTTTATATTCCAAAAACTGATGTAAAATAATTCAACCTCTTTTAATAATGACCGTAGGTGCATGTTTAAAATATTTCCATACACAAAATTACAAGGAACATGTTTTGCAGTCATGTTAAACTTTAAAATATGATATTCTTAACACTTTAAGTTTCTTTGCAACAATATCATGAAAAATCTACGGAAAGGATTTTTTTTAGTATGTCAAAGAAATCTGTAAATAGAAGTCACATGTCAAAAACTATTTTAATGGAACTCATATAAAATGTTTTAAGGTGAAATCTAATTTTCATCAATTTCACTAAAATGCACGCCAGTTGTTTAGAAAACTTCTTATTTAGTAAAGGAAACTAACTAATCTGTTATCACAACATCTTTAAATGAAGAATATAGATAACAGAATAAAAATAGAGCATGTAAACAAAGTTTTCTTACCCTTCTTTTCCCCAGTTATCACAGACTTGCTGGTAAGTTCCATTTGGTAGATAAGGAAATGCAAATTGGGCAAATTTCTGCAATGGACATTCAGTACCACAACCAAATGGATTTAATATTAAAGGTTCACTATTGAACGCTGGTGAAGATGAGTCAGTCTCATTACGATATAACACCTGGGAATCAAATAAAATAAAATTCATTTATTATACAATGTCATTAAATTGTGATATCTAATTGATTAGTATCATTATTTATTTAATGACGCACCTTGCACCTGTTATTCAGACAATTAAAAAGTAATGAAATTGTTAATGCAATTAAAAATTATTATTTTATCTCTCGATAAAAGTATGTGTATGGCAATATACAGCTACAATATTTTCATGTAAGAATATATTAATGATTTTTAATGCTGCAATTAATTTTTAATTCATTAATGATTTGAAGCTTTTATATTTATGTTGATAGGTGTTCAATAATACGACCTAGAAACTATTTATAATTTTCAGGTGATCGAAAATCAGTTAAGGGTCTAGTTTCCTTTCAATTTTTTTTTGTTACATATTCTTTCCTTCTTCATACAGTTTGTTTCACAACTATATATAGAGAAAATTTTCATGAAATTTAAATTCCCATTAAAGGTTTCAAATTTGTGGAATTCCGCTTTTAAAGGTTACTCTGAGACAATGATTATAAGTTTAAGTCTTTGAATGCTGAATTCCGATAAGATAACAATAAGTAAAAATACTCGATATATTTCTTTTAATTAATGAGATAACCCAATTTCTATTACATAGTTTTTACACTATTTTGGTTTATACAACAAATCTAAATAGAAATATTTCCCATAATCTCATAATTCTTACGGTCGAAAAGTATACTGTACTTATGTCATTTATGTACAAATTTAATTTCTTACTTTAATGAATTTTTCTCCATTCGCAGTATTATTATGTAGTTCAAATATGAGAGCTGCAGCCAATGGTACTTGCAAACTGTTAAATACATTCATAAGACTCATAACTGGTGTTAATGTTGTATCATGAGCAGAATAAGCGAAGAATCGTCTCGTATTGTTATAACTTTTCATGTGAACCAACATTTCTTTCAAAAGGGGTCCTAAAAAAATGAAAAGGAGTTAACATAATCACATACAGATCCGCTGCTTCTCGAAAGAGCGTCACATGATGAGACGTTGAAACCTTCAGTAAGAGTAAACATATGAAACAGGCCTCTGACAATTCATATTTTCTATGTGGGTACTGAAATCGTTAGTAGGTGCATCTCCTAACCACTTGCATTCACTTTCCAAGCCTATCATAAAACGTAGATCAGTCCGTATATTGCCTGATATTAAAATCTCATCCAAACCATTTTTCGGTAGAAGTGAGCGTCTTTACAATTGTTTATTGATAAATCTATCAAGTGCAAAGACTTCAAATTTTAATACAAAATAAGAAAACATCCATACTTTTCAATAAAAAAAGAATCAGAGCTCTATCTCAAACAGAAACGGCCAAGATTCCTGGCAAATAAAATTGTCATGGGATAGGAAGATCCTGGGTCTAAAGAGTTAACATAATTAATAACAATGTCAATATTTTAAACTTTTTTGTTGTCTCAGATTATTTTTATACTGACAAAAATGTAACAGCAAAATAGAAAAATGTAATAATATTGAAAGACAGTTAAATTTCTTAATATCTGCTCTTTGAAACAGATAATATCGAATAGATAGATTTTCGGAGATTCAGTGACTTTTCTTGATAATAATTCATTTCAAAATTATGGATTAGACCACTTCAAAACACAATAAGATACTGGATTGACGTTTCGTTTGCTATATTATCATACAAAATGTTTGTATGATAATATAGCAAACGAAAATGTTTGTATGATAATATAGCAAAAGAAACGTCAATCCAGTATTTTATTGTGTTTTAAAGTGGTCTAATCCATAATTTTAAAATGAATTATTGTGAATTAATCCATTTTATAATAATAATATTTATTAGCCTCTTTAACTGTAAAAAATTAACTATTTGACATTCGATACTTGATTATTTTAACTTTAGCAACTAATTTTCCAGTGACTATTTTATAATTTTTTAAATAAAGATTCTGCATATCAGGTCAATTGAATGCAAACAAAAATTAAAAGACAGCAAGGGCTCCTTCAGTAGATCGATTGTGTGCTGACATTGGAGTACGGTACGTCACATGTGGTGAAGTAAAATCACATGTTGAGTACGAAAAAAAAATTGAGTAAAAAAAGGTGCCCTTCATGTAGTGCATTATTTCATCCTGTTTTGCTAATACTGTGTAGTGTCGTATTTCGAAACATGAAATTAGGACATCAACCCTTTCTGCCCTTAAACCCTTTATAAATGCTGAAAACCCTTTCCTTCATAAATTCTCTACAATAATAATAGTGGAACTAATAAGGATATGATGCTAAACCATTTCACATATTTTAGTTTATTTTGGAAGTGGGTAAATCATTCTGCTTCATACTGACCAGCAGGGGTCATCGGAGTTATAAAGACTGTTTTATAATTGTTATTTTTGCTTTGAATATATTTTATTGGTAGCGAAACAAATAAAGATTAGTTGTTCAAAATAGGATACTAGCCCTATACGAATTATTTTTGTTCTATTGCTGAACCTTAATTAGAATTATTATTGACAAGTATGACCTTCCGAAGTTTAGTGAATCGTTAATCTTGAACATAAAATTTATTCGCCTCATTTATATTTCCTTTTCTTAAGTCATTTTTTTACGATTTTACCATTTTAAGATATGATTGTATTTCTCGAAATTGTGACGTCGGAATTGTTTTTTATTGTGTTAAACTATACTGAGACAATTCTTATTCTTATTGGTAATTGAGAAGTAGGAGTACCGGTACTCGGAATAACGTAATGTAAAAGGTGTGGTATATAGGGAATGACGTATGGATGGTTTCTTACTCACTACCGGTACAAAAATATGTTTCATGGCTTTAGTTCAATTGTAAAGTAAATGATGCAATAAATTTGAAGTGAGGTCATTTAGTATCAATAGTTGCGTAATGAGTTTGCTTTAAAGTTGATTTGAACAAATTAATTAATTAATTAAAACATTGACCATTAAAAAGTATTCTACTTTTATAATTTCAAATGACTAAATTACCCTACATATAGTATGTAGACGGAAACAAAAATCTGTGTAAGAAGTACGTTTTATAATTGTATTAAAGAGATAAGCGTAATTGTTTTAATCTAGAAAACTAGGGTACCACTATACCCCCTATAAGAATTTAGCTTACCTCCTAATTTCAGCAGCCATTAATATAGCTGATGGTATTTCTCTCGCATCATGATTTCCTGAAGGACCAAATGAGTTCCATGTTCTTCAAGTCCCATGTTTCTCCCCTGCCTGCCCCCTTCATTACTTCTTCTTCCAAGATGTGAGATTTCATTCATTGTGGCTAATCAAGCTCTTTGCGTCCCTTTCTATGTCCAGCGTCTTTCCGTCTTTTGATGAATACCGATTAAGCCGTAGTGGGCAGTGCAGTAGTCGTGTGGCCATTAATCTCAGATGGTGAGGACTTTATCGCACACCCACCAGTCAAGGGTAGGTTCTACAATACTACAAGATGGATTGACGAAAAAAGGACAATTGCTACTCCTGAGGATTAAGGTTTCTGGTCGTATAGTCCAGGATCAGATGTTGCTTTTAAAATTAGTTCTGTGCTGAACCTGACTTGACTTGTGAGTTGGTGGCACCAAGGGAAAAATAGTTATCTAAATATTTCTTGTTTGCAGAGAGACAAGTGAATTATGAATAATTATGTAATATTAAGATGTCACGAATGATGATCTTTCAAATATAATATGTAGCATCAAACTCTTTACAAAATAAGAAGGTTCGTGATACAATTTTTTAACCCATCATAATGAATGTGAAGTATTGCTTGTGTGAATGTATGCCCATTAGTGATAGTTTTACCAGATTAACTTCCCTTGCTTTTAGTCTACCAGAGAAACAAGTGAAGCAGGTTTGAGCAATATACTGACTTTCTCGACAGTATCATAACCTTTCCTTGGATTCGTAAAAGAATAGCGTTCATGGTCCTCTCTTCCTCTTAACCACAATAATATATAATAATATATAATTATAAATAAAAGTATAAGAAAAAAAATGATGTTGATAAATGGTGAGTATAAGTTTATATTATTATTAGCCATATCACTGTGATTATAATAATATAATTACAGATATTGTCATACGGAATTGACCTTTTTTGTATCTTCTACATGTACATTTGAGCCTCTATCTCAATGAACAAGGGACGAGACATTAAAAAACTTATACATTCCTATATCAATTTCTTTCCCTTCTGATAATCATACTTCATAAATTATCATTAAAAAAACAATACAGCAAAGATTCATTCTATTTCCAAACTAACAATCATTCTGCCTCGTGGATTAGATCATCAACAACGATAAACTCGAAAGTTCGTGGAAATATACTACAACAAGAATATTCTACCTTAACTCTAATAAAGTTCGTGTAACTCGCTCACTTTCAAAACTTATTTCCTTCCATCACTATGTCAATAATAATTCCCCTTCTCATAACATCCATAAATAAAAACAGCCATTATTCTTATGAGGCATGTGTATAATCCTAATAATTGTGTAAACCCTACCGCCTCCTAAGCAAAGATCGTACAATTCTACCCCGTGAGACACATTTGAGATAATTGCTCCTATCAAGCAACTTTGACTAATAACATTAATGTTGTTGACATTACCATGAGCGCGGCTGTTGGGACTGCAACCCAAACCGGAGCTATACCATGTGTACAAATTGAACACATTAAATCCTTAGGAGAAAGAAAATGATCTCCAAAAGTTAGGATTCTCTTGACGCCTTGCCTGCTTAACTGCAACATTTCTCCTTTTTATTGGGACTCTAAAATAATTTAGTTCTTATTTACTTCGCATTCTAATGTGGCTCATCGCTATGTGACTCTACTTAAAAATACACGAAGACAAGAGAGAGAGAAAGTGCCTGCGCGTCTTGCTGGAATTATAATGATAATAACCATTACGGTCAAATACGCCAAGACGTTCAAATTAGTACTTTGTCGGGTAAACTTTGTCAAATGCTTCCAAGTACAAAATAATGCTTCTTCCTACTTGCCCTGCATACTAATATTATTGGATTGTGTTTGCTTGTTTAATGGTCGCATTCAATCTAAACAGTCAAGGGATAAATTAAAGATTAAAGTTGTACTCTTTGGATTAATGAGTTTAGAAAACATTACAAATTCTATCATCGTTTCCTTGCCTGTTCATGACTCATGGATTATGTAGATGGCGTTTGCAATGTAATGTTTACTATAGCATAGAATAGCAGATGTGGAATATGTACAGTAAACAGGATTGGATAAGGCTGTTTGTTTGCACCAGATGTTGTCCAATCGCGATGCTCTATACCTATTTCAACAGTTTGCTTTATACAAAAAAATATAGAATGGAAAGCGAAATTTAATCGGATCTCTAATTATAATCGATTCTGGACATCTACGGAGATTATAAAAGTTTTGTATTCTGATTTTTATTTATAAAGCTTTAAACGTCCAGGTCTCAGAAATAATCCGACAACTCAAAATACAAACATATATAATCGTTAATCTAATTGCCATTCGATATATATATATAAGTACGGTGTAATATTAATTATGATAAGAAGTTCATATCAGTTCTAGTAGGTATTTTATATATTTGGAAATAAATTTTGTTTATAATATGCTTAGCTGAGCAAACTTCACAAAACGAAAGTAATTTGCTGAGTATTGTTTTCTCCTTATGAAAAATAGATAATTATATATTATAGAAGAAAAGCTTTGGATCTTTTTCTCTAAAAATCGTATTGTAGAAAAGGCACAACACTCTACAACGAGATTAATAGAATTCATAGCAATTTCGAGACCCACAATCCTTTTCCACAAAATACGAAACTTCAAAGAACAATGACACTAAATTAAAAACTCGACGAATGATATACATGAACCAATATTCGAATTCTAAATTTGTTTCTGTCGATTTCTTTGTACAAAACGCAATATCCCCCCTTTCCTCCCTCTCCAATTTGTGCTGTTGAGGGCGTGATGCAGAGATGCATGAGCAGAAGAAAAATTTCCTCATGAAGAAAAACAAAAGAAAATGAAAAAATACTGCCAACTCTGGTATTTGCACTTCGGTCTGATTGTGCAGTCGTCGAGGGTAAAGGTATAGCGTAGGGAGATTGGGGAGGGGGAGGGTGACTGTCAGTAAAATAGGCCCTTGCCGTCGTTCCCATTGGCAAGTGCCTTTAGAAAGTGCATGGAACTGTGAACGCAATTAAACAGAGCATTGTTTACTCGAAAGTGTGGCAAGATTTGATATGCGCACTCCGACTCCCTGGGCGGGGGAGATCTTTTCATTGGTATTCACATGGTTAAATGCACTTTTAGACTTGAGGGTTCATGCTACTGCTACAAGAAAAAGAAGAGGGGGAGGACGACACCTTTGTCTTTGATGAACTTGCTCCTCAAAAAAAGAGAGGGTGACTTATTTTATAATATTGAAGCAAAAAAGACGCTGAATCTGGGAATACAACAGAATAAACGGATTGAAGATTTGTATGAATTGTAAAGTGAAGCGTGCTGTACGGGTGCGAGAGAGCTGATAGTATTATGATGCACGAATTAGCACAGAAGAAGGTGGGAAACGTTACGAAACGAAATGTTTAGTTAGGATTCAAAAATAAGGTTTAGAGATCATTCTTCAGGGCATTGCAAATAATATTAGCTGGTTTCTCTTTCATGGGTTTGTTCGATGTTATTGTAAAGCAGTTGATGATGGTTTCTATTCAGTTCAACAAAATATGCAAAATATGTCGGTCAAAAATTTAATTCTCATGACAGCTCGATGCAAATATAGGCCTACTTCATTCTGCTATTAACTAAAATATTTCGAGTGGTAAATAATATCACGACTAGGTGTTAAAAATAGACTACAAAATATTTACAAAATATTGGAAAATGGAGAAAACAATCATCATTTCAAAGATGAATATCAGACACATGAATTTACGGGATTCCTGAATATTTTTATCTCACGATATTATGGTAAAGAAAATCATCCGTAGTTTACCAAAATCTGTGTCTATAAAAAATAATCTTCATCTCATGCCCTATTTCCATATTATGATATTTGATTTGTTAAATTCACTTCTAAATATGATACGACTAAAATCATTTTTCAAAGCCATCTTCTGCAACACCACAAGTGAAATAATCGTCCCTCCCTCCCTCCCTCCCCATAATTAATATACTTTTACAAAAATCGATCTCAAAAATATTGTATAGTTGAATCATTATTCATTGGACGTTTGAGGTTTTAGAACTCCACGTAGTATACTGTAGGACGTTATATTTTTGTTGTTTACAATAACGAACGAAGGGAAAGGTAAAGGCAATAGAAAAATAAACAATCGTAGGAAGGAAAAGAGAAGTAAACAAAAGAAGGAAAAGGAAAACAAAACAAAAGACGAAAAGAAAACATTCATTTGGAATGCCTCTCCCTGGGAATCGCGAGGCAATGTAAATAATCCTATATGCCATACACGTCCTTATGAAAGCAATATTGTGTTTGTGCATGCAACAAATTAAATAACTTCTCTTCCTTACAATCATACTGTACTCCTATTCGGATTGTAAATTTTTAAATAAATCATCTGAATAGGGAATAGGTCGGATGGGTTGAATAAGAAAATATAACTACAGCTTATTATTAATAAATTTAGCAATGGATAGGCTTATACCAACGTTGTGAATTAGTATTGCCTGAAGATTATTCAAAATGACGTATCATATCACAATATAAAAAAAGAGGAATTTTTTTTAATAGTTTATCTCTAATTTGTATTAATCGTTTAAAAAATATTATATAATATAATAGCTGATGCTTTAAACATAATACATTAATGATATATTTTCGTCAAAAGAGAAGATAAAGTATATCTATCAGAATTATTATCCTTTGATCATAATCCGACATGATCGCATAGTGACGAATAAATCGATATGTCATCACATTATAATGGTGTATTTGTATTATAAAATCAGTATATTATATTTTCAATCAGAGATCAATAATTTTGTAAAGTTTATTATTTTAATATTGATTTTTTTCAATTTTTGTGAATTAATTGAAAAACATTGCCTCTTATTAGCGAGTAATGCGACCTCCATAGGTGATTACCCCTTACCAGTTTAAGTTATAATTTCTCAATATTTTCATTCAATTAATATACAGTAATTATATTATTGATGACTGAAGAAGGAAAACGTCCTCTCAAATTTTGTAACATTTTATTTACTGCTTACGTGTTTCAGTTACATTCGTAATCATCATCAGATCAAAAAAATATTGGTAGTTAGTACCGTACCTCATAATGAATTAGTACCTCAACTGTTTCCACACATATTATTGGTTTGAAATTATATTATTATCAACACTACAGTATGCCTTTCACTAAATGTAAAACAATATAAATTATAATTAAAATTTCAGTTAAAATATTACTTTCTTAATATTAAAAAAATATGTTAACAAAACAATGACATCATAAACACAATTTAACAACATCAAGTTCTTACACGACCTCTGAAACATATGAAATACAAAATGTTTAATTAAGAGCTATTCTAACGTTCGTTTGAGTTTGATAGTGTTGTTCGTCTGCTATTCATCATTCTTTTTTGTGTTTATCATATGAGTTGGGAATTCTTCGCAAACAATTTCGCTCTCCCTTGAGTAGATATTAACTGCAACATTTATTGCGTACTTCTCCACAGAGGATATGTTGAACACGGCTGCTTTAACAACTTCATTGCAAAATATATAGGGATAGGAGAAACAGAGTAATTTCCTCTTTACTTGGCAATATACACAAAGAAAAATAGAATATAGTGGTATAGATATGCATTTTTATGTTTTCGTCATCTCCGTTTATGTTTGTGTTCAAGTGTTGAAATGAGTGGCTATGGTGTGGTGTTACAGAGTTCAAGGAGGGGATGGAAAGTGTTATGGTTTAGGTTTTTTAATGTATAATATTGTCTGTAAATTCAAACATGCATTATTATGTTTTCAATGCAAGAATTTTTTTTAACTGCCTGCAGTTAGTAGATATTTAAAATTTATAATTATTATTTCATGTGAAAATTAAGCACCACAGACACTTTAGGAATCGAAACATTTGAAAACTACCATCGTAAATGAGACCATGACAATGAATCATGTGGTCAAAAAATTCAATAATAAATTAGTATTAAGGTGATTTTAAATTTCAAACATATTTTTCTTGGCGACGTTCAGAGTAACATCTTACTGTGATTCAATATCGTGGGAATCGGAATTTTCGTTTAGCCAACTAATGAAATACTTCCAAAGCTCTTTCATATTATTATTACTGCAGATTACTCTATAATGTAATTTTTCCCAATAAAAATAATATTTTAACTTTCAACCCTAATTCCTCTAAATCGGTTGCAATTCACTCATCGCAATAAAAATCGACTCGATCCCTGTGTGTTATAATGAAATAACGGACACGTGATGCTAGCCCTTGAGTGATAAATGACATGTAGATAAACTATTCGTCGCCCTTTGTATTATTGTATCAAATATTAAATTTCCATAGAGGGTGAAATGTACCATACTGTTCATGTTATGATTCCCTGTCCGAAACTCAACAGACCTTTCTTACAACTTGTGAATGAAAGTTTCCTACAAGAATTTGCATTGATAATTAATTTACTCCGTGTCATCGCTAAGATCGAGAAGGGGTTGCTACCAACTTTACTACATAATTATACAAAATGGATATTGTGTCAAGAATGTTTTGTCTTATCCATATTTTAGCAACTAATAAAATCGTTTATGTTACGTGCATGTATTAAAACTTGAGGAATTTCCATTATACGCAGCAGGCGTTAAATTCAATATTTACTAAACAAATAAGTAGTTTTAGATAATTTTTTGACACTTTTGCTTATCAAAGAGTTCAGGGTCACACCTTTAACAGCAAGGTTACTATTATAATGGTGAATCAATATCCGATATGTCTAAATAAATACACAATAGATTTGTCACTCAATAAGAACAAACACATAATTACGAAATCATAAGTTGCATAATTTTTGTCAAGTAATAACACTATAACACAACTTGTGTCAGTGTCAATTTTCTAATTTAATTAATTTTGGAAAAGTGATTTGATATTCTTTTTCAAGCCATCCTCCTAATGTTATTAAGTTAGAATAAATATCTTAGACTTTGTTACAATGTTTCTCATTTTTTATGTTTGATCATCATATTATAAACATCTAATAATGTGACGAATGATTTTCATAAGCGTTCATTGTTATTACTGTCATCATCATCGCTTACTAACTTGTGTCTTCTATAATTTTACAAATAACATAGAATATAATATATTAGAAAACTACTATACAAGAGCTATGAAATTATTTGTTTCCAATGACATTGTCATTCTGTACGGAAGAAACTATAACTTAGCATCAATATTTCAGAATTGATAGTTAAAGAACTGTAATAAGACAACTAAATTTCAAAACAAGTAATTTCCGATGACATTTTCTTTGTGTTAACCCCCGTGGTTCCCCTTGTACATCTAAATCCGGAAAAGATATATGCAAAAACCTGTGCTAGGAGTGTGCTAATCAGATGTTTTGAGATTTGGGTTTGATCCTTCTATCGTTGATCTTGGTCCTTTGCAGTGTGAGGTGGTATATATATCGTATAGGGTATATCAGTGTGAGGCAAGGAAGGGCTGACACAGCAAAAGACGATCCAAATGGTCTGGCGGTTAATGGGAGCTCTTTTCTTCTCTTTTTCCTTCCCCACAGGAATTGTTTAGAGCCGCAAAAAGTGTCCGGAAAAGGAGGGGAAAAGGTTGGAGTAATTTGAATCCCTATATATACCTCACACCAAGGCGACCTTTAATGTATGGCCTACCAACAAGTTACGACGGTTTCCTAGAACAAGAATAATTTGCAATTCGGCACATGCCAAGAAAAATGGGAAGATATAGAGGAGATATTTCGAATCTTTGGTGTATATTTTTGTTTAATTTGCCTTATATAATATTTTGAAAATTCATTCGATGATTGCAGCGTATTTTCAAAAACTATTTTATATGATTCTGATGTGAAAAGATTTGTGATAATATGGTCTTATTGGCAATTTTATAAATACGAAAGTCAAATAAAGATTTTGCCTCTTATTTGCCTGTTAAAGGTAAAATGAAAATCTTTTTACATTACAATAAACCCGTAATGATATTAGTTATTATTTTATTTTGATTCACATTGATGTTTCCTTTAATTCTCTTTTACGATATTGTAGTATGAAATAATGTAATGTTGTTGCCCCGTATATTTCGACCATTGTTGCGTAATTGAGGCGTTAGGGTTGCCGCATTGTAAGGATCGGTGTTACTTTCACTTTACCTTGCTTTTTTAAACAAGTGAAAGTATATAGATTTATGATCTAAAGAGTAAATAAAATTTTATATTCTACTAAACAGATGACGAAGTACGTACATACGAGTACATAAGGATTAGCTGAAATACTGAATTCAATTTTTTTCAAAACAACTGATGTGGGATAAATCACTTATAGGTTTTTATTATCAGTTAACATTATAGATTCATGGTGTAACAGCAAATAAAATTACAGTAATGGATTTATTGTAAGGACTCGGAAAGGACAATACTGTCAGTTCATAACTATAAAGAGGTGGAAATATTATAAACATATGCAACAAAGATTCATCCACCTTAGAGTAATACTCCTACAGAGAAAATTCTGATCAGATTTGTTTATTTATGGGATTTTGCATTCTAATATTAACTGTCTGTTTACTACTATTGTTGTGAATTTAAAAAAATTACTTTGTTATGCTGATGATGGAACACTAAAACACCTTCTTCAACATACGGACTTTGTTTCATCTCAAATGTAATCTTTCAATATTTCCAAATAAAGTAATTTATTATAGCGAAATAGGGAAGATATAGGGGATCCATATTATGGAACGAAAGATCTCTTTATTTGCTATAACAAAGTGAGCTTGTTTTCAGTCAATTTCCTAAACCAGAACTTATCGAATCGCTAATGAAGAAATCACGACAACCAATAATATCAATTAAAAATAAAAAAAGGATCCAAATTTCTTGTTAATCTCCCTACCTTGAAACTATACTCAGAATTTTTATAACCGACATGTGCCAATCATAACGCGAATATCCGTCCAGCTTCATCTCCGTCGCGTCATTCGTATCTAAATACGTTCGTCTTCCTTCCTCTCGTCTTTTATGTCTCCGTGAAGATGATGCTGTTTGCTCCTTTCTCCACGAGTGTCTCTTCTCTTCTGTTTGAGGAAAGGAAAGAAGGAGCAGGTGCCGTAGAAAACGAAACGACGCGGACAGACGAAGAGGATGGGAAGACTTGAACGAATCAGAAGCATTCCCTCTGTTTCTGAACACACCCACACAACGGAGAAGCACACCTTAACTCTTTCATGCCACTCCTTTCTATACTATATACACATTTTTTATTTGCTTCTTGCAAGACGTCCACACAAAAAACCTGTTTGTCAGATATACACCCTGCCTGCGCAAAAGAGACGAATAAACGAAATTAGGAAACCTTTTTTTGTGCTGATTTTAAAATTCTTCCTCGACAAAAGCTGAATTTTCACCTAAGACAGAAATGCAAGGCGCTATAAGTTATTTTGAAAACGACGGTCCATCGATATGTAGTCTATACGTGAAAAGTAGGGGGACGAAAAGAAAAAAAAATGATCAAATGGTGGAGAAATGTCCGAGAGAAAAGTAAAAAAAGAAGAAAGGAAGTCCCCAGCATTAGGAAGGACGAAAGAAAAAAGAATGGACCACTGGCCGTAGCAAATAAATCTTGCTAAATGTATCTGCATTGGCAGGTTTATATATATGTAGTGAGTATATGGAGTTATGGACAGTTCAGCACCTGATGCCGTTTGCTATGGCTTTATACGAAAAGGGGAATTCAAATGACACAAAAATGCACACTCATCGGACATCAGAGCAAATAAAAAAGATTTAATATATTGACAGCGTCTTCATATGAAATGGACCTTACAGAGAAAAGAAGGGGACATTTAGAATTAAATAAAAATAAAAAAGGATAAAATATATTCGATAACTTTTATAGACTGAATTACTGATAGGTATTTCTTTTTTCTAGAAAGATCGAAGATCGGATCATATAGACATTACTTGTAACTTGTTTGCAGAGAAATGTATTTATTTGTTATTGCTGTTGTTACCTTTTGCAGATACAACTTCGCTCAGTCATAAAGTATTGTCTGGAAATACAATATTCCAAATATGGTCAATACCAATGTTGCATTATTCTCTTTTTAGACAAAATGATTCGGACTAGAAGTAAATTTTCAATTTGTTTTATGCTCCTTCATTAATTTTGAAACTATGATGCTATGAAAAAATGGTGGCACTCCCTAATAAGATTATGTATTTTATAATAAGATTATGTATTTTATAATAAGATGCTGTCATGTTATTGAAAAATGAAATTAAACTCTTGTAAGATTTAAAAAAAAACTTTTTACTCGCATTTTTCGCAACATGTAGGCGTTCATGAAACATATATTTCATCATGTTTAGCTGATGAAATGATTCCGAAAATTTGATATGAAAGATGAGTTTTACGACGAGACGCATGTTCCTCTCTACATATATTCCTAACTTGAATATTGTAATACTTTATAAGTGAACAATTTCGTGGAAGCTTTGGTGTTAAGACCACCGCCATAAAAGTTGGAGGTCTTGATTAAATTTTTGAACCATCGTGCTTATATTCTCTCCAAATACTGCTGAAGATCTGATCGAAGGGCACTTTATAGGGTATTATTTCGATGTCCCCTTCATACCCTCTTTTGGTCATCTGTCTGAAGTTTTTCTTCGCTAAATCCTCCTCCCTTTTGCTTTTATATAAGCCTTTACTTTATTCCAGGGTTTATGTATATTCGGTTATTAAAATTTCCTCTTTTTCGCCAATCTTTGGACTAACAAATGATCGGTCGTCTGTGTACTTAGTATAGACAATGAAGAAGTGGATTCATCATATACCTGATGCAATATGGGGCCTTCATCTTTACGGGGATTTACTAAATGATTTTTACCCTAAAGGATCTGAGAAAAAACAGTCCCGAGATTAAAAGGGTATATATTAAGGGGATTTTTAAACTTCATTTTAATAATAGGAGTTCTTGGTATGATTATGTTTTAAGTGCCGAAGAGATATGAGTGGTATATGTTGCACAAATCCTTGTGATAATATACGAATGTTATTTGCTGAAAGAAATGTAAAAGTGCTGCAAGGGTTTGGAAAGTACTTACCTACACGGTTTTTTTCCCAGTTCGTGGTATAAAACCTACTTTCATACTTTACCCCAAGAGGGAGGATTTAAAAAATTAGGGTTGGTGAAAGAAAAAAAATTATGTACACTGTCTGATGTGGAAACTCTTACGATAATGATTTTATTATATTTCGTGCAAATAAGTTAAACGATTAATTTCTTCAATGTACTTTCCTCATCAGTGCTCGTTTCACATTCTCAGTAAATGCAGTGTAGTTTTGGATGCCCCAGAATTCTGATTAACCTCCTTCATCATTTATATTTGAATTAGAAATGATTTGAAAATCCTAAATTGAAGTTGATAAAAACCTGAGAAACTAAAGCAGTACAATAGTTAAATTATCTAGATATAATGAAATGATGTGTTCTTCTATATTGAAACATTAAATTTTGTATCCTCCAGAGAATGCTGTTGCAACAATGAAAGAAAGACAACACCTCGTTCAATATTGTGCTGTGTATATAAATATACATCCTTCCCTATACGTTTGTGTACTTTGTTATGTTTTATAGACATTTCTTGAAGGTGTGGTCCGCTTTTCTTCTTGTTTATTCAAAAGGGTCGACATTCATTATAATCGCCTTCTTTTCAGAATACAACAACTTAGTTGCTACGTGAAGTTTACAATACAACACTTTAATGACTCTATAGCAGAGAAATATTAATAGAATGTATAATATAGTTATTACAGTGGAATATAATTAGAGCCAATGAATTTATAATATTTTAACTAAATATTATCTTTATTGTTTTAATAACTTTTAATTAACGGAGTTCTCATTATATATTGGTACACTGTATAAGTGTATAGGAGCAATCTGACCTAGTTTATAAAACTAATTTTCAAGGGCTATGTGAGTTCGAATCCCAGTTTCTTGAAAACACAGATTAGAAGTTTTATAAAGGTCTTTTAAAAAACTATGACATTTTTTATGGTGTTATAGAGAACTTCAATGATTTGTTCCATTGTTTTCTGTCATCCAAAGAAAATTGAAATGTTCTAGATAAGAAAGATGAATATTAAGCTATATAAAAAAAACGTTGCCGAACCTGTATATAGTCATAATCTGTCATATTCTTTCTCATAAAATACGTGATATTTTCCAATGGTATTTTAATTAATTTTAAATTCATGATAAAGATGCCTTTGACTATACCTAAAATACTATATTTTTTATTTCAAATTAAATTATTAGAAGCCTGCTCACCTGCTCCCACTTGAGCCGAAATTTCTCTTGATCATAATTTATTTTCCAATGCAAAATAGTCTGTTAAAAACATTTAATTTATAATACTATATATTTTTGTTTTTTCGTATTATTATACGGAAAGCACCATAAAAAGTATAATAATACGAAACACATATGAATCCTATGAATGTCACTTGTCACTAACCTAATAATTATGTAGAAAAACGAATATGAATCGGTACTTTCTTTTTACTTAAAAATTGTTATTCATAAGAACACTGCATAACGCTAGTGTCTCTCTAAAAATATTGTTGCGTTAAATTAATTTCCCTGATCAACAATATACTATGAACATCATAATAATAATCCATGATGATGTTTTATTGTATGTTATCAAGTTGAGTTATATGCTTGTGTATTATGTTGTATGGTTGTGTATGTTGTATTTGTGCATATAGAGCGAGGCAGGATGTCTGAAAGCTGTGTGAAGTGTTTATCTTGATGTTTACCCTAACGTTGTACAAATAACACGGAATGTTTATCTCCAACGGGATATTTTTATGCACAGCTGCATATTTACAACGATGGTTTCTGTTTGGTCACGACATAAATAAACTTCCTTTTTTTCCTTTGGCACAAACTTGATGGGTTCTTGTTTTATGTTTTTAACACTTAGGATGAATATTGTGCAGATATTGTTGTTGTTTTCAGAATGGAATATATTACTTTATAAAAAAATTCGTTCAACATATTATTTTTGTGTTATTTAAAAGGCATGCATGCTACTTCAGAAATAACACTCCCGCAAAATAATGCAAACCTGATAATGAATTAACAAAATTTTAGTGATGATTGATTTAGATAACGGATTGTGAACTTTCTATAGCATTACCCGTAGTTCTCCTGCATGGGATATTCATCTGTGGATCATAAACAAAAACATGTATTTCACACAAATGTCCATAATTAGTGTTCCAACGGGACCGAGTCGAGTAGGACCGGAATTAATACTTGAACCAAATCAAGCCCGAACAGGCTCTAACCCGACCGAATCCGAAAACCCGACCCTCGTCTGATTTGAATTTCTGTTCGGGTTGAGTGCTCGATCCGATCCGAAAAACCTGTTCGAGTCGGGATCGGGATTTAGCTGGGTCCCGTATACACTATCCATAATAGTTTATTTCCTTTTGGCTAAACTCACTCGTGCCCAGTAACCTTAGTTAATAAAAAACTGAACGGAGAACCATTTGGGAAACGGTACAAACATTACCGGAAATATTGTAATTCCAATACTAAAAGGAAGTTCCGTAAATATTCATTTCTAGCATCGTATTGAGCGATGGATCGAGCATGAGTTAAGAATGGATGTGAGGTTGTAAAAGAGAAATGGTCGTCATCATCATTTCAATGGTGAATGTTTGTGTGTAAATTACTCTCATCTCGTTGATGGATTTACTATCAAATTTTCATGTCAACTCTGAAACCCCTATAAGAATAAGAATTAATATGATACTGTTAGCAGTAAAATACCCGTGTTGACAGTATCTAACAAGCAAGCCAACAACAAATTTTAATTCATTCAATGAAATATTGTCTTCTTCAATCTATTTCGAAGGTCAAGTCATATGATTAGGTGCACGTAAAACAAAACAAAAATGAACTCAGATGAAAAGCTTTGCAGTATTATAAAATTAATTAATATTAATTAAAAATAATATTAAAAATATTAATTAATGATAATATTAATAAAAATTAAAAGTACATGTCAAAGAAAACTTCATTTCTCAAAAATTAAATATTGCTTTTACTGTAAATATTGACTGACGTGAAAATCGCGGACATCCTTCTATTGGAAATAATATTTCATCTTATATTGCTTCGTCTGTGGTTTTAAACGTTTTATAAGCAATTATGAAAATAATTATATAATTATTATCCAAGCAACACAGTCACACAGGAGGTTGGAGGTTATTAGGATTTTCCGTACAATATTTGTTACTTAGCGACCTCAATGGATGATCGGAAGTTGGATAAATTCAGAGGATGCTTCCTTTCTATTCCCTCACTTCTTCGTTTTAAAGAGGAACTCCCGCTCTCATATCCAGCGTCTTTCATATATCAGAATATCAAATCAAATTTATTTCTTGTAATTAGTATGCTGACCTATTTTACATACACATATAATTATTAATGGGTATAAAAACTGTATTACAGTTTATGCTAAAACAATTTGCATGATATATACAATAAGCATTGCTTTAGTATAAAGTCAATAACATAATAAATAGATATCTTTCTTACTCGTATATATATAAAAAAATCTGATATAGTAGGAAATACGAGACCTTTGCTCTTGTTGTATGGCTAAAGTTATACTGTACTATTATTGCTACTAAACCTATATTTGTACTCTGCAAAAATTAATTTATAAACGAAGCTGCAGTCAAAGAAGTAATATATTAGGGACTTTAGGATACTCCAAGATGATTGAAGCGTTGTACAGTGATTCTACCGAGGTATATGTACCAATTGTGTACATCATAAGTTCGTATAGGCTTCATAATTATTATTATATTGTTTGAGCACATTCCAAATAATGAGAGTAAAATAAAATAAATTAAAAAAGGAACATCTTTGCATTGTCTGGCAACTAGATTTTTTCTTCGTATGATTACGACTCAAGGTTACCTATTTGATTGCTTATTAAACGTATTATATTTACGTGTTAGCCTTACTTGACCTTGTACACTATAGTGTTTGACATTAAAAAGAGGTATTTGACGGTTAATGACCTTCATTTGGTTGAGACAAATCTTCCATTTCTTACAAATAAACAAGTAAAGACAAACCACACTTCACAACTTGGATAGCTTTGTGGAAGGTAAGAGATTTTTTTTTTATCTGATAGGAATATTTTTTAATCATCTGCTTTCGATTATGAAAAATCAAATTTAAGATTCTTCATGATTTTGTGATACAGTGTTTCTGCATTTTATGTAGGACCAACTTTTTTAAAATAAATATTTTAAAACTATGTTCATTAATTTTATAGTACTTACTTGCACTTATTTTCGCCTTTCTCCTTGGACCTCGTCATAGCCCATGGTGCAAAAATTGGGTTACACGTCTTTGTCAATTTATTTTGAATATTATATAACCTATCGTTAGTTAATAATTAATATACGGTATTTCAATTTATTTTATTTTCATTTTCATATGTTTATTATTATTATTTTATATAGAGATGAATTCAACACAAATCTCAAAATATTGATGATATAGTCTTACATTTAACGACAATAATAGTGTCAATAAAACTTTAATAGTGTAATGTAACCTATTACAAATATATTGCCTTTTGTATATGTAATAGCCTACCAATGCTCTGATCCACACTGTATTCGCATACAAATAGTGTTAACAAAACACTGAAATGAAGCTAACAAAATTTGACCTAATCTGAGTTATCTGGCATTATTCGGAAACTGTACAAGCGTACGAGCTAGACAGTGTGATTCGGTAATTTAAATTCCTGATACTAGATACAAAAATATATTATGCATTTGACCATGATGGTGACATTGACATATCCGAGATTAAATTGTAATGAATTATTAATAAATGATTTTCTAGAATAAACATTTATTGAGAAAAATTATACTTTCCTAATCTAACTTTAATTTTTGTTAATACATTATATTGAACTATTGAATTATTGCAAGTAATTTACTACTTTTAAAATTCACATGAAATTTTAGCGAATCCCTCTATATTAATTTATTCAATTTAAAGTTTCCTGGGTTATTTCGTATTTTGAAAGTGTGAAAATATCTCGATGAATAATATTTAAAGTTTATACATCTTTTGCCAGTTGACATTTTACATATAAATGTTACGAAAGAGTTCAACAATATTTACTGTAGGTATCGTTACACCAGAAATATTCAGTTTTCTTCCAACTGACGACTTAATTCAATAATATTCTTAGTTCAATAAGGCATGGTGAAAAACCTTCCTTTCTTATTCATTTCCTAAGTGTACTGGAAATCATCGGAAAAAATAACACATTTTCGCTGATACCTTGTTTAGCTCTGCTTTCAATTCATTCATGAATGGATTCACAGCGAGTGGTAAACAATATGCTTTCAAAATAACAAGGATCGAAGTGAGGGATAATTTTTTTTTGATGATTTCCAGTATATAAACTGAACTCAAAATTATTTCTGGATCTGAACTACAATACGAATTGTAACATAATCTCCAGTGATCACTGATTCTGATCATAATGCAGATTATATTAACTATTTGAAATGTTTTAATCAGTTAATGACTTAATCCAAAAAACGTAAGAAAATCACATTTTACATTTAAAGGAAACAAATCAATTCAGAAAGTTTTTATTTTTATGCTGTAAAATTCCATCATCTTGCTTGATATATATACAGCTGCAGCCATGATGAGTTTGACTATAACGTCCACGTGACCTCTACGATTTGTCGCCCATATCTAAATGTGTCTTTTAGCTTCCCTTCGGAGATTTGAGTGTGGCAAAGGAACAGTAATAGATCGCAGCTTTCTGCAATATAAATGTTCTTGTGGCTCTTGTCCACGATCCGCTCCATTAGCACTCTTTGGTGTTCAACCTCACTCACTCCAGAGACCTGATTCTCTCTTCTCCCGCCTCATGGAGCTAGCTGCCTACCAACAGAAATATATATGTACGTGACTATAACAAATTTCAAATGGCACTGAAGGAAAGGTTTAAAAGACGACGTGATCGGGTTCGAGCGTTGGTGTTGAGGTCTTTAGTGGTTCTGAGGAAAGTTGATATTTTTTTCTTTCGACCCTTTTAATTTTTGTTTAGAATGAAGAAGTAGGGTACATGGCTACTTATAATTTATCGTTTTAACTGATCTGCTCATTGTAAAGATATAAGCATAATTTATAATCTTATTTAATCGGAACATTTATAAAATAATGTCGACGATCTATTTATCTATTCTTTAATTTTTTCCCAGTTGGACTTAGTAGAATTTTGCTAATAGTGCAAGAAAAAAATGGCAATTCGAAGACATTCTGATTCTGATTAAAGTTGCCTTTCTACTTTATCAGGTTATCCATTATAAGTTTAGGGAAATATTTGTAGGATTTTAAATGACATTAGCAAGCTAAAAGAAAACTACATTTCATAAAGTGAAGCTGTAATTAAATGACATTATTTATAATAGACAAAAAATGCAGTCACAGCATATAAAATTATTAACCGTCGCGCAAGATAATTTAAAAATTCAAATCACGTGATAAAATTAAAAATGTGAAAAATGTTCTTCATATAAAGCAGACAAAATATCACAATACCTTCCACATCCTTCCCATTTGTATACATCTTGGATGAAAAAATGTAAATACTTTGTCTGATCATTATCCCCCCCCCCCCATCCCGCCTCCTTTTCATCCATTGAAATGAGAAGAAATAGCATATCTCACCCTGTGAATTGCGTGCTAGAGTAATGCAAGGATTTGCTATGGTCCCTGGGGTCACATCACTTCTGATACGACACTTCGAAATGGCTGTTTGCAACCTTTATACAGTGAGGGAAAAACATGACGATCTATTGGAGCGCTTTCTTTATGTACCAATGCTGTATAGAAAGACTGGGATTTGGGAATGTATATTTTATATTATTTAGAAGGCGTGATAAGAATCAACTTATTTGCAAAGGAACCGATTATTTATTGTTTGTAAATGGAAGGAGAAGATACAGAGACAATGGGGAATATAGGCGGAGGGATTATAGGTTCAATCGGGGAGCAGCGCGCTTTATTATTATAAGTTATAATCGTGAAACAACAAAAAATTATTGTCCTAATGTTATGTCATTATTCTGTCGGATTTCCTTCTGTAAACAGAAATGCAATACAGAGTTTTGAAAGGTGTTATTTAGAAATTGAGTAAAATATTAATTATTCTCTCTCTCTCTCTTAAAGCTGTTGTCTCGTGTCGTTCACAAGATCTATTTATAACCATTTAATATACATATAGTTAATTATTCAGTGGACGGATAATAGACATTATTTCTCGGAAGGTATGCATGTTATAATCTTTTAATTTCATTTTTAATGGCAAATAAATATAGACTATAGTGCTCGGAAGTTTTATGAGATAGTACTGATGTGCTACAAAATTTAAAAAGAAAAAAAAATTAAGCTGCAGAAGTTAAATTTGACTTTGTTCTGGAATTCGTCATATTTTTTTATTCGTTCGTAATAAATTTACAGAAAGTATTATTTATAATATTATGGGAGTCATACTCGGATATGTTCGAATCATGTTCATCGTCAGTATTTCTTATATACGATAATGAAACATTTAAATTAATTGCTGCCTTGCGAATATTTATTTCTGGGAACATTCAGTAGTTACTAAAAAATGAATTAGCAAATGAAAAGTGCTGTCAAATATAGTTTACTTCCAATAAGTTTCTACGCCTATACCATCAGAACGAAAAGCAGGAGATTTTATTTCTGGGGGAATACGTGAAAATCACATGTTTATAGAAAATGAGGAGAAAGGAATAAGTTTTTGTGCAGAGGAAAAAAACATAATAAAGTTGCCAATGTCTCGACAGCATTCTCGTAATTTCATTAGATTTCTTAGATTTGGAGTTTAGGGAATACTTGCATTAGGAATTTAGTTTTATGATCTTAGAAAATACTTGCATTAGGATATCTAAATGTTGAACAGCTACGTGGAGAAAACAAACAATCAATATTTCTATGCTGTTTTGTAATAGATGTTAAAATTGCAAAATCAACAAAAACATCTTTTTGTTATTTTAGTTTTTGATTTACGGGCAATTGATCATAAAATGTACAATATAATGTGATCTATATTATTATATAAAGTTGAAAAATTTATAATAATCATTCTTTATTGTTACTATATTACATTACACAACTCTTTTCACCGTTCAATATTAATGTCCATGTTTGTTGTTGCTCTGACTTTTAGAAATAGGTGAAAATTATTTATTTGCACGCATCTTCATTTCTGGAACGAAGCTTTTTGATTAGAAGTAGGCCTAGGGTTATTACATTACATTAATACAAGCCAAGTTTCACTTTATCACAAGAGATTCAGATTGATAACTTGACCGTCTCTGGTTTGGTATAATTGACAGAAATAGCATTCATAACTTATTTCTAGACCTCAACATAATTTTCCCCACAATCACTCTTGAGGCTCGAACCGGAGACTTCCTTTAAAGTGACAGCAATCTCACTGGGAAGCCTGTGTATAAAATT